>JAIFKI010000003.1:5050000-5317500 GCA_025389145.1 Misgurnus mizolepis
GCCAAATAAAAGTGAATAAATGAAGGAAAAACTGCCAATGACTCTTTTGTCCCATGTGGACACAAGTGCCACACTGGCATGCCATGTCCCCAAAAACACCTTCCCTTTATCCCAACACATACACACTCAGATGACGTATTGCTTTTGTCACCAACTGAATCCTCCCTTACTGGATTTTTACATAAGCCATTCCATCCTACTCCTCCTGCGCCAGCTTGAGATATAATCCTTGCTGTCAATCCACGTGCTCAAATGATCTCTCATGAGTGGAGAGAGAGAGAGTAAGTGAACGAATGAACAAACAGAAAAAATCCCAGGATTTAGCCCGAGAAAGGATTAGTGTTTCCTGTCAACACATGGGCCAGAACACACAAACGTTACACTGTGAAAGTCAGATGGAGTGTGTTACAATCTTTCATCGTAATTCATACAAACTTGTGCTTTTTGTTACAGTATTTTAATATTATTATAAAAGTCCCACTGTTAGCAAATATTTGCTTAATGTATTTACCCATAGGCATCAAATAAATGGGCAGTTCACCCAAAACTAAAATGTTTACCCACCCTCATGTTTTTCCAAACCCATACGGCTTTCTTTGTTGTGTGTGCAATGCAGAGGGACTAATATTAAAAACTATATTATATAACATTCTTCCATGCTATCTTCAAGCTTTTTGTGTGTAGGTTTGCGTTAAAGTCCTGATGGAACCTCATGAGGAGAACTATATTTAAGTAACTATTCCTTTAAGGATGAATATTTGTTGCTGTGGAAACAAAAGTTCATTTTTGCTTAGCCACAATTCCAAGTATACTTACTCATATTCACTGTGTTTAGATTTGTCAGGCCCCAAGCGAAACCAGCCCTCCTCTTGCTGTGCCGACTGAAGCTTGTTTATATTAAACAGGACCTGAAGGAAAACAGATCAACAGGTGAAAATACAATTAGCTGTCACAACGACCAAAGCTGAATACAGCAATTGGAACGTTTATTGTTGAGTGAAAAGAGGCCATGTGACAATGAACATCTCTTAAACAGAGGGCACATGTTATGAAACTATAACTATGGCTGGATTATGTAGGGGGTAACTTCAGGCCATGTTATGCACTGACGCAATGGATTTGATACTTGGTATTTTGGTCTTGTTTTTCAGTACAAATATTTACACTGTAAAAAATGACTGTCTTTTTTTTCAATAAAAATATCTAAAAATTCTTAAATTAAGATGTTTTTTCTTGATGAGCAAAATTACCTAGCAAAATAAGCCTAGTTTTTAGACAAAAAGTATAAAATAAGCGAATTTGTGCTTAAAACGAGGAAAAAATCTGCCAATGGAATAAGATTTTTTTTTTTTTTAAACAAGTTTACTTTTTTCAGAATCACTTCTGTGTTTCATTAATTATTTTCCTAGGTCATATTGCTCATCAAGAAAAAACATCTTAATTTAAGAATTTTTAGATATTTTTACTGAAAACAAGACAAAAATACTAAGTAAGAAAGTCATTTTTTACAGTGTAAAAAGTTTATTTGTTCTGCTGAACATTAAGGAAGATATTTTGAGTAATTGTTTGTTACCAAGCTGATCAAAAGCCCCATTCACTTCCACAGTATTCTATTTTCCTACTAGAAGTCAATGGGGCCTGTGATCGGTTTGGTTACAAACATGCTCAAAATATTTTCCTTCATGTTCATCAGAAAAAAGAAACTTATACAGGTGAGTAAATGCACTGCAAAAAATGATTTTCAAAAAAAATGTCTTAGTATTTTTGTCTTGTTTTCAGTAAAAATATCTAAAAATTCTTAAATTAAGATGCTTTTTTTGATGAGCAAAATGACCCAAGAAAATTGGTCTAGTTTTTAGACCAAAAATATAAAATTTAAGTGATTTTGTGCATAAAACAAGCAAAAAAATCTGCCAATGGGGTAAGTAAAAAAATCTTGAAAATTTTGCTTAAACACTAAATTCAAGAAATATTCAAGAAAACTTTGCTTACCCCATTGGCTGATTTTCTTTTTTTTTTTTTGCTTGTTTTATGCAAAAAATCACTTGAATTTGATATTTGATACATTTGATAAATTTGATGAAAAAACATCTTAATTTAAGAATTTTTTGATATTTTTACTGAAAACAAGACAAAAATACTAAGTAAGAAAGTCATTTTTTACAGTGTAAAAAGTTTATTTGTTCTGCTGAACATTAAGGAAGATATTTTGAGTAATTGTTTGTTACCAAGCTGTTCAAAATTCAATTCAACTTTATTTCGCCATGTATACAAATACTAGGAATTTGGTTCGGTATTCTCCATGCAGGCAACACACAGTACAACATACAACATGCAAATGAATTTAAGTTAAGAGTCATTTAGAAGGGCTATTGCATGGGGGAAAAAAACTGTTGCGATGGCGTGATGTTTTGGGCAAAATAGCCCTATACCGCTTTCCCGAGGGTAGAAGATTAAACAGACTGTTGGCAGGATGAGAGGGGTCGGCCGCAATCTTCACAGCTCTGTTAATGGTCCTAGAGCTATGCAGGTCCATAATAGAGGGCAGGGGACAGCCAATAATCCTCTCTGCTGCCCGGATGACTCTTTGTAGTCTGGCCTTTGCGCGGGCTGACGCAGAGGCAAACCAGACCGTAAGGGAGGAAGTTAGCACACTCTCAATGAATGCTCTGTAGAATTGTACCATGATGGAGGTGCTAAGCAGTAGTCCTTTTAGGCGGCGAAGAAAGAACAGACGCTGCTGGCCCTTCTTCACTAGTTGGGAGATATTATTATCCCATTTGAGTGAGTTGGTAATGGTTGTGCCCAAGAACTTGAAGTGCTCCACGACAGACACGGATGCATCATTAATGAGCAGAGGAGGATGAGTCGGGGGCCTTTTACGAAAGTCCACAATCATCTCCACCGTTTTATTGATGTTAAGTTCCAAGTTACTGACTGCACACCAAGACTCCAGGCGACTAACCTCACTGCGGTAGGCTGACTCGTCGTTGTTAGAGATGAGGCCTATTATTGTGGTGTCGTCCGCATATTTGATGATTTTGACAGATGGGTCACCAGAGGTACAGTCATTGGTGTACAGTGAGAATAGCAGAGGAGACAGCACACAGCCCTGAGGGGCACCGGTGTTACATGTGCGGGGCTGTGAGAGATATGGGCCCAGCCTGACATACTGAGTCCTGTTAGTAAGGAAATCAATAATCCATGAGCAGAGGAGAGGGTTAATGTCCCATTCACTTCCACAGTATTCTATTTTCCTACTAGAAGTCAATGGGGCCTGTGATCGGTTTGGTTAAAAACATGCTCAAAATATTTTCCTTCATGTTCATCAGAAAAAAGAAACTTATACAGGTGAGTAAATGCACTGCAAAAAATGATTTTCAAAAAAAATGTCTTAGTATTTTTGTCTTGTTTTCAGTAAAAATATCTAAAAATTCTTAAATTAAGATGCTTTTTTTGATGAGCAAAATGACCCAAGAAAATTGGTCTAGTTTTTAGACCAAAAATATAAAATTTAAGTGATTTTGTGCATAAAACAAGCAAAAACATCTGCCAATGGGGTAAGTAAAAAAATCTTGAAAATTTTGCTTAAACACTAAATTCAAGAAATATTCAAGAAAACTTTGCTTACCCCATTGGCTGATCTTTTTATTTTTTGCTTGTTTTATGCACAAAATCACTTAAATTTGATACATTTGATAAATTTGATGAAAAAGCATCTTAATTTAAGAATTTTTTGATATTTTTACTGAATACAAGACAACAATACTAAGAATTTTTTTCTTGAAAATCATTCTTTGCAGTGTGATGACAAATTTTTCATTTCATTTTTGGGTGATCTATCACTTTAAGTCTTGTTTTAAATCAATATCAGTGAGTTTATGCTTAAAACAAGAACAAAAAATCTGCAAATGGGGTAAGATTTTACTTATTTTTAGGTATACAATAATTTTTTTCTTACCTTATGGTCAGATACTTTTTCTAGCTTTAAGCAAAACTTACAGAGCCCCTATGGGGACATGGAGCAAAAATTAAATAAATGTAGTTTCGGGTGCGCACGTGAAACAATCGCATGCTCACGTGAAACAATCGCTTGCTCATGTGAAACTTTTGCTTTCACGTGCACGCGCGATAGTTTCACGTGCGCCTCTAAAGTTTCATGTGAACACGCAAAACTGAACTTAAAAAAAAATCTGCACTTGAAAGTTTCACATGAGCACATGAAACTAAACTTTAGATTTTTTACTCCAATGTCACCTTAGGGGCTTGGTAAAAACTAACTTAATTATGATATGAACTCACTTAATTGGCATTGGCAAAACCAAGGTCATAAGATTGAATCCTGCGTAACGCACATGCTGATAAAATATAAAGCCTGAATGTACTGTAAGCACATTATACGCTGTCAAACTGCATAAAAAGTAAATGCAAAAATGGATGGGTTGAGGGTGAGTAAATAATGATATTTTTCCTTTTTGGGTGAATTATCCATATAAAACCAACAGTAACCCACTTATCAAAATGTTGTTATCATCATTATGCATTCTTAATAGGTTTTCTTATTATTTTATTTTAAAAGAACATGATGAAGTCCTGTGCCAAATCTCAGATCAAAGAAACTGTTGATTCTGTGCAGTCACCTTTCCCAGGAAATCATTTCTGCTAACCAGATCCCAGTCCCACACCTCCACACTCAAAAGACTGTCAGTCGACGTCTCATCCAGCTCAAACTCAAAATTCGTATTCCAGCGTGGGTAACACGACTTTTTAACCACCTGGTGGAATGAGAGCCACGTTAATCAGTAACAGAAAACGGTTCAAACTGCTGTAGATGAAACCAGAAACACAGATAAGTCCTTACCGTGCTCTCGTACATTTTGCCATTGAATCTCACTCTGACAAAAGGGTCTGACGCCCCGTTGCGATCTTTCTTTGCAAGATCTCTAAAAACAAACCCCCAAAAAGTTTATTAGAAAAAAATATTCCATAAAAATTACACTGCGGTCATTCAAATTAGTCTTGATTACCAGAACTTAATTTCAGATTTATTTTGACACTGATAAAATTTTATATTTTTTATGATAAAACCATTTACACATGATTTATTGTTCTTGTAATCTGACTGACGGCAAAAAAATTAAATCTCTCTCGCCAAAAATATTTTTTAAATATATGCTAAATACATTTTGTAGAAAGTAAAGTTTAATTAAATACATTAATTAAATACAGTTTTCACCTTCAAATATTAACAAATATTTCAAAATGTTTTTAACGGCAACAAATAAATGTTTTATTTTACAACCTATATAGCAAAAAATTAATTTTTCTGACCGAAGTATAAAAGTTTATATAAAAAATGTATAAAACATGTATAAAACATGAAATTATATAAGCGTATTTTTGCAGTTCAAAATATTGCATTTTATATATTTAACCTCCTAAAACCAAAGTTTGGTTTGTCTTTTTTTTTATTTCTTCCAGCTATTTGGTGTCGGAAGAACCAATAAATATAATAACCAAATATTTTTTCTTGAACAAGAAGCAGTGTAATTGTCCACGTTTGTGAACAACAGGTTCCAGTTACACAACAGAATTAAATATTATGGTGCAAACAACAAAAAATGTGATGTCCACACACCAGGTCTTAGGAGGTTAATAACATTTAATAATCAATATTTAATTTTAATATTTTTAAACCTGTTATGTTACAGGTTTTGAACATACACAACTTTTCTTCTGATGCGACTTGTACAAATGCTTTAAAATGTTTTTATTTCTGAAATATATTTCAAAATATACAGAAATTGGCCAAAAAATATATTGGTGAAAAATACATTTTTGTAAAAATATTTCAAAATATATTTCAGCACATATTTGTATTTGGCCATTTTTTGTATATTTTGAAATATATTTAAAATGATATTTAAAAAAAATATTTTTTTGGCATATGGGAATTGGATGTAACACACAGTCGAACATTGATTTGGCATTTTAAAAACTTGATTCAGATGCAAAAAATGTAATGTTTGGACTGCAATGTAAAAAACTTCTGTAGAAATTACAGTATCACTGGGTATTACTAGCTACCAGTAACTTACTGTAGATTTTACATTTATGTTATTTACTGACAAAATTCAAAAAACATTTTCAGTCTTTATCTTCTACAGTAAGTTACTGGCAACCAGCTGCCTAATTACAGCTAAGTTTTTACAGTGTGTTACATAATTTGCTTTTGCACCAAAACAAAAAGCGAGTATCTCACCTTGCCTCCAACACCCGGCAACAAAGTTTTTGTGGGATTTCTCCATCTCCCAAAACTGATATCTGCAGGTGAATTTCCCCTTGCACCTCTTCATCTGGGTCAATTTCTGACAGATTTATCCATCCATCTACACCTAAACAAAAGAATACAAAGAGGCTAAAAATGAAGAGCTCATGACCGAATCAATCATCTTGTGGGAAAGCAATTTGTGGTGGGTTAAGTTCAAGGAAAGGGACCCTCTACAGCAATCCATAAACAAAGGCGCAAGGTTGGGAGAAATTCCAAAAAAGCCTGGAGCCCTGTTTATTTGAATGATGGTTAGTATTGTAACTGTATATATGTACACACATGACTGACAGGGGAAGGTCAAAGAGCATGCTCACAAACACGTTCACACAGCGCGCAGGCTTACAATTGGGATGAATATAATAAACGGTACATCAGGTCCATTTACAGTAATTCTGACTTTAAGAGGCTTAGGATTATAAAATTAATGGTCTAGCTGCATTTCTATATTGTGGCAAAAAAATAGATATATACAGTATATTACATATTCTGTGAAAATATTTGATATATTTAGGTTAAAGTGACATCAATGTCACCCTGGACTACAAAACCAGTTATTGGTTGCATGGGTATATTGTAGCAATAGCCACTTGTATGAGTTAAAATTATTGATTTTTGCATGTAAAAAAATCATTAGGATATTATGTAAAGATCATGTTTCATGAAGATATTATGTACATTTCCATAAATATATAAAAAATGTATTTATCATTAGTAATGTGTTGCTAAGGACTTTATTTGGACAACTTTAAAGGCGATTTTCTTCATATTTAGATTTTTTTTGCAACCATAGATTCCAGATTTTCAAAATAGTTATCTCGGCCAAATATTGTCCTACTTATTCAGCAGATGATGTTTTGAAAGATCTACCCTTATTAGCCAGGGCTCCAGACTAACTTTTTTCACTAGGAGCACAGTGGCCCCCACTGAAAATGTTAGGGGCGCAACCAGAAAATTTAGGGGCACACAATGTATATCAACATGCTATCCAAATATTCACATTACTACTAATTTCTACTGTTTTACTAATAAAAACTTAAATGATAGATGCAGAAAGTACAATGTGCTGTTTTCAAATTCAGTGTCACATCACAAAAAAAGATCGAATTTACTGGTGGTCACACATGTGCAACTGGATGTTAAATTCAGTGGCACACTCTCAAATTTTGGTGGCAAAATGCCCCCATTTGGTGGCAGTCTGGAGCCCTGTTAGCTTATCTCGAGTCGCAAAAAGGTTATTACAAAATCATGTTATTATATTTTTAAACTATTTTATATTCTTTATATTCTTTTATATTCTTCTACTAAATACTGTGTTCAGGGATCACTTAGGTTGCTGTTTTAACATTTTACTGAGAATTTCCACGTCCAGGCAAATATCTCAAGGATCTGTCAAACCATTTAACAGTCACTGCTTTCCTATCTGAAAGTTTTCCTTTGGCTGTCCCCGAAAAGGACCGTTTATCCCGGTGGACTGGTAGGCGGTTTTTCCCTCGATTAGTATTCCAGCATACCACCTCTTAAGGCCAATTTTCCCATATTGCTCTACTGAATAACCTAAAAATAAATTGGGCCAGGCTAAACAAAGCTTTTCTACTTAGGGGAATGGAAAGGACGTTTCTGCTGCTTTCAATTTATTATTCCCATACTGAACAAGACTGTAGCATCTCAAGATGTTATATTTATAACACATTTTCATAGATTGATCTGAATCTTAAAAGAGTTGTGCAAGAAAATTGCTCGACAGTACTGAACCATTAAGGAAATATTGCAAGGTACTACTTGAAAGACTAATAAAATGAATGAACATTACTATAAAAAGCAACAAACATTCAATAAACTAAACTATGATAAGAAAATAATGTGACATCCATCCTGGAGTTTTTTTTTTTTCAAACCAAAGCCACAAACACCCCAGGAACTCAATTTAATGATGGAACAGAACCATAAACAGAATCTAAATTAGCATTTCTTGCTTATGACTCAAACTTTAATAGCTACTTTCAGCTATCGCTTTGATTGACAGTCGCTTAGCTGTTAAAGGTCTGCTTCACAAATATGTTCAAAAAGAGTGACCCACTCACATTCACACACTGCTAACCTTTAAAGAGTTAGGGGCTGTGTACACCAAAACTTTTAAACGCGTCTGAAAACGCCTTGAGGACGCCGAATGCCAGCTGTTTTTCAGCTGAGTGCCAGCTTTCATCAGCTGAGCGCTTTGATAGCTGTGATACTTCAGCTGCGAGCCGGTTGGTTGCTGTGGTAATGTCCCGCCCCTCCTCCACTGTGATTGGGTGGCCGTGTGAGAACTGACATTGACGAGCGGAGCTTTTCTCCCAAAGTTGAATCTCTTTCAACTTTCGACGCTCAGCTCCGAGCGCGGAAAAACCGCCGAGCGCCGGTTTTCAGCGCGGAAAAAACCCGCTTGCGGCTGGCTTATTTGAAAAACGCCGAGCTTCCATTGGAAACAATTGAAAACATGCGCCGGCCGCGGGCGTAAAAGTTTTGGTGTACACAACGCCTTAAGGTCTTTGCTTCAAACAGATAGCCTTTATGGTGCATTCTGTCTTCATCTAAATGTTCAGGTGACTTCCACAGCATTGCTGGAATTCCTTTTAAGGAATTCTGAAATATCTTTAGCAAACAAATACAGTCACGTCCATAAATATTAAAACAGAAGCACATATTGTGTTATTTTAGCTGTTTACCAATTTTTATTCCAGTTACAGTCATATAATGAATATGAATATGACTTTAAGTGCTCAGCTTTATTATTCACATCCAGATTGTTCAAGGGTTTAGAAATTACAGCTGTTTAAAATGTCACTCCCCCTTTTTAAAGAGGCGAAAAGTAATGGAACTGTTGACTTAAAAACTAAGTATGGACTATTTGTTAAATCATTTGAAGGATGTCAAAGGTTTGGAGTTGATTTTAAGTGTGGCATTTGCATTTAGAAGCTATGGCTGTGAACCGACATCATGCGTTTCAAGGACATCTCCATGTAAGACATACAGACTAGGGGTCTCCAAATCCTCGATTCGATGACATTTTCGATTCTAAGGTCACGCTTCGATTTGATTCTCGGTTTTTTAATTTTTTTAAGACTACATGAAGACTACTGCCATTATTATTTATTATTATTATTCTTGCACGCACATGGACTTAATGCGCACGTCTTGGACTCCTAGCATCTGAAATTAAACCAGCGCGTCATAAGCAGCTGCGCTTCTCTCTGTCTCACATGCACGCGCTCTTACATCTATCCGAAGTCTAAACATAAACTAAAGTAATAATCCTTACGTATTTGTTTAGTTTTATGCGTTTCATGCGAGCTGAGGCAAACTATCCATTTTGCTTAAAATATAACCCGCTGCATCTTGGTGGCTCTCTCGCGCATGTGCAGAGAGCAGCGCTTTGTCCGAAGTCAGATCACTAGGTAGTAATCCTGTTTATGATATGCATTTCAAGGAGTTGTAGCAATACATCCCTCGCGTTCCGCTGGATCGATGTTTTTAAAGGCACCTCTGAGAGGTTTATTTTCCCCCGCTTGGCAAGCCGACCCGACGTGACATGGGGGCGTGGCAGCATCGACGATTCAATTTTTTAATTCGAAGTTCGAGGTTGTGACTTAATTTCGATCGATTTCGATTTAAAATCGAAATCGTGACACCCTTAATACGGACAATCTTTAGGTTTTAAAACACAATAAAACAATCAAAGAGATAGCAGGGACATTAAGAAAGGCCAGATCAACAATTTGGTACATTCTGACTAAAAATAATAACACACTGGTGAGCTCAGCAACATAAAATTCCTGTACATCCATAAAGGATAACAGTGCAGGATGATCGGATTATCCTCTCCATGATAAAGAAAACCTATATATAGAGAGACCTCTTCACACTGATTGGTTGAATTATATGACCATGCATGCTCCTTCCAAACTTTAACGGTTCTTTGAGGAACCAAAAATGATTTTTTTTTGCATCGCAAAGAACCTTTTAAGGCCTTTATTGTTAAGAAACACCAACCTTATTTATTAAAAACAAACAGTGCTAAATAGCACTAAAAGTGGTTCTTGGCTTGTAATCATAGGGGAACCATTTTAAGTGCCATATAGCACAGATGAAGCACCGGTGTAGAACCATATTGTTCTATGTAGAACTATATGTGGTGCTATAGGGCTCCTGTTTGGTTCTTCATTGGTGCTTCATAGGTGCTATATAGCACTGAAAATGGTTCCTCTATGATTACGAGCAAAGAACCACTTTTAGTGCTATTTAGCACCATTTGTTTTTAGACTGTAGAAGTGAGTGCAAATGACATCAGATGCAAAACACAATGCAAGTAAAAGTATTTTTGATGTCAGTTTTAACACTGAAATTTTTTTTTCTGTTTCACAAAAGGTTCTTTGTAGTAAAAAAGTTATCTAAAAAATGTATAAAAGAAACAGTTCTTCTAAGAACCTTTGACCAAATGTCTCTTTGTGGAACCAAACATTTTTATTTATCGTGAAGCACCCTAATTTTTGAGGAACATAAATATTGTCTGAATGGTTCCATGAAGAACCTTTGGAAAAACATTGGAAAAATGTTTCTGTTTCACAAAAGGTTCTTTGTAGTAAAATAGTTCCCTTTCAGTCGGTCACTACGACGTCACGTCGTGACCGACGAATTGGGAACTCGCTTAGAGAGACCAATCTGCTTCGTATACTTCTAAAACGCCAATGAACTTGGCATTGAGATATTTGCATAATGCTGGCGCCGCCCCGCCAGGTGCCTTTATAAGCAGCAGGTGCAAATAGGGAAATTAGCTTTTTCGCTTCGAAAGCCGGCTTTATCTGCTACTGAAGCGCTACTTTACTCTGTTGGGATTTGATTGCTGAAGTTGGTTGAACTAGCAGTATCACAGCGGACGCTTCGCTTATTCCACGGCTCTACATCTGTTTATTGTTTTGAGTTTAGTGTGTGCGTTGCCTTCCTGTGCGCTCATCAACTAAGCATCTGAGTGAATTTCCCTAAAAGAGTGATACGAGAGAGCTTTGTGCCTTGTTAAAGGCAGCCACTCTCTCGTATATGCGGAGATCGGCGTCCTTTTCAGGATAGCTTTTCGCCCGTGCGATCTTGGATGCGAGAAGTATAAGGGTTCCAGTGACGGTCACGAGCGCTGTCTTCGTGCTCAGGCATCGAGCACTCCGGGGCTGCGTTCGTGGAGAGTTTCTGTTCTCTCTGTGAGAGCATAACCCTCTTGGATTGCGGAGACGATGGTCGTTTCTACGGGAACGCTGTCCGCGCCTTTGCATTGCTGACGCCGCCATGGTGCGGCTGTCAAGCGCTCGCAGGGCGCAGCTTCGCGTCACTACGCTGAGTAGGACGGAGGATGCGTCCTCCACCTACCGGCCTTCTCATCCTCAGCCGGTTGAGGCTCCGGTGGAGACTGCAGAGTCGTGTTCTACGATGTCTGCCGAATCCATTGGACCTCCTTCTGGTCCCGTCACTTCTGCAGCATCAGAGGGGTGTCCATTTTTCCTCCGAGGCAGAGTCGTTCCGGAGATGGCGGCCGTGCCCGCGAGCGGCGGAGACGGTAGAGTTGGAAAGGTTAACCCCTCTCCGCCCGAACCGTCCCGCCCACATGATTGGTACCTCGGAGCTGCTCGGGCCTCTCGGTCCTCTCCTCCTGTGCCTTTCTTTCCCGACGGCACGAAGAGCTGACGTGATTTGCGGCCGTCCGGCCGTTCAGCTTCACCCCTCACCTCCCTCACCAACGGAGCCGCTAAGGGCGGGGACCCCTTCAGTGGAGCGGGATGCGTTCCTGGAGGGACCACCCAACCCTTCCCTCCCGTGTTTGTAGACAGTCGTCCGGTTACGGACGCTGCCCATCAGGCATGCCGGAGAGGCGGCTTCGGCCCTGCACGCAATAACGTTGCTGCAGGCTCACAAGGATTTACGAGGGAGCCCGCGACCTTCAGTCGTGCGATGTCCACCACAGTGGTTCAAGATCGCCACCTTTGGCTGTGTCTGGCTGACATGACGGACGCAGACGAGAACAACTTGAATGCTCCTGTCTCACAGACCGGCCTCTTCGGCGAGCCAGGGGAGTCGTACAGCTCCGCTGCGCAGACTGAGGCGATCTCCTAGGTCATGCCCCGGCGGAAGAGAGCTGCCCTTGGTCCACCACGCCGGCTCCTCAGTCTGCCTCTCGCCGTCGGCGTCCTGCGGCGACCACCTCCGTTCCCCTCCTCGGACCCCATTTCGGCAGCGCAGGGGAACCGGTCGTCAGCAGCTCGCCCCGCCCGCTTAGCCGCTTCCCGTGAAATTCGGGAGTTTAAGTGGCCAGTGAAGGGCGACCCGGATTGGCAGAGGATCACTCTTCAGGAGATGGAGCTCCTTCCCCCGATAGAGGGTCGGGTGGAAAATCCTTGGTTTGCATATGTTCCACCGGCTGTTCGGCCGGTACCCACTTAACCACACATAAGAGTGCATTCCTCTTCCCTCTCTAGGTCTCCGGAGGATCGAGAGAGCGGTGAGCGGGTACACACCAGCTCCCCTACCTCTCCTCTATCGCCAGCGGGTGACCTGAGGAGTCCGAGCTCTCCGCTGAGGAGACCGGACCACCAGCACCCTCATCGGAGTCTGCGCCCTCCGTAGAGGAGACCAGACGACCGTTACCCTCAGCGGGCTCAGGTCAGTGTCACACACACATACTGTAGATGTTTATGCTGTCACAGCAGACGCACCGGCAGTCCCACCTGTCTCGCTTCGCTGCCCCACCGCGGGTACTTCGGTAGTGTCGTTATTTCTCCTCGTACGGTGCCTGGGTGCTTGGCTTCAGTTCCCAGCCCGTTTCGTTGGGTTTTACGCACGATCCGCCTCGGTTACGAATCCGGCACACCCCAAAATTCGGGCTTTCGTTTCACTGTAGTGAAAGCGTCCGATGCACATGTACTGCGTGCAAAAATCGACATCCTGTTGGCGAAGGATGTTCGAGCCGGTCCCTCTTACCGAGATGATGATGATAGGGTTTTTCCAGCCTTTATCTCATAGTACCCAAAATACGCGGCGGGTTACGATCGATTTGATTTACGCACCGGCTCTACGAAGGTGTTCTTTTTGGATGATAACGCCGAGGCTCGTATTTCAATATTCAGATCGGTTTGCAGCCTTAGACCTGTAAGACATGTACTTATGTGTCCATCTCCCCTCGCTTTAGACCGTTTTTTTCGCTCTGCGTCGTGGGGTGGGCATATTAATACTAAGTACACCATTCGAGCTGTCTCTCTCTCTCTCCGTGTCTCCAGGTGTAGTCACGGCATTAAAATGTCAGAGAGAGAGCGTTGTTCGCATTCTGCTTTTTTCTACGTCGACTTATAATAGCCCGTTCTTGGCAGACGTGCGCGAACACAGAGAGTTAATGCTTCGGCATCTCGCTCGTTTAAGTCTTCAGGTCGACTGGGAAAGAGCAACTTTGCCCCGTGCAGAGGATCCTTTTTCTCAGTATGGAAATAAGACTCGATCGACTAATTGGCATGTTTAACAAGAGCGCGCAACCAGTCAGTTCTGACTTGCCTCGGTTTAATTCGAGGGAAGTACGCGGTCCCTCTGAAACAATTTCAGAAGCTCCTGGACATATGACAGCATGCTGCGGATGTGACGCCGCCCGAGCTGCTTCATATGAGACCGCTTCAGCATTGGCTTACGATCGAGTCTCGAGGAGAGCGTGGCACACCGACATACACCGTGTAAACATTGCACCTGCGTGTCATTTAAATTTTTCCCTGTGGTAGACCCGGCATTTCCGATAGAAGATATGCCCCTGAGGGGTCTCCTGGCATTCTGTATATTGCAATGCCCTCAGCACGGGATGATCAGCCACGTATGACGGGCTTGCAGTCTCAGGGGTGTGCATAGCACCCCAACTGCCGCGAGCGGTGCGCTGTATATCTGGGACTTGTACGCTCCGCTATGGAGATGCGAGGGAAGGATGTATTAGCCGACACCAATAACATTGCGACTGTTGCGTTATTTACCGTTAAGGCGGTTTTGCGCTCTCGTCACCTGTCGCATCTCGCTCGTCATCTCCTCCTTTGGAGTCAGAAGCATCTGAGGTCCCTTCGTGCCCTTTACATCCCGGGTTCGCTCAATACAGCGGCAGACGCGCTTCCCGAGCTGCGCCCCCGGCGAATGGCGACTCCACCTCCAGACGGTCCAGCTAATTTGGAAGAAGTTCGGTTGTGCGTAGATAGATCTGTTTGCGTCGCCGGACGATACCCACTGTCGCCTATTTTATTCACTAACCGAGGGCAGCCTCGGCGTGGATGCGTTGGCACAGCTGGCCGCGGGGGGTGCGTAAATACGCATTCCTTCCAGTGAGCTTTATTGCGCAGACACTGTGCAAAGTCAGGCAGGACGAGGAGAGCCTTTTATTAGTCGCCCCGTACTGGATTGGTTTTCAGAGTTAATGCTCCTCGCGACAGCCCCTCCCTGACGATTTCCCCTGAGGAAAGACTTTCTTTCTCAAGGAAGGGGCACATTATGGCACCCGCGCCCCGACCTGTGGGATTTCCATGTATGGTCGTTGAGCGCGCGCAAGGTTTAGGTGATTTATCGCAAGCGGTATCTAACACCATCGACGCGGTTCGAGCACCGTCCACAAGACGGGCTTACGCGCTTAAAGAAACCTTTTTCGTCACCCGGTGCTCTTCGCAACGCGAGGACCCCAGAGAATGCCCATTAACATTGTGCTTTTATATCTTTAACATAGGTTAGATGGTAGGCTGTCCCTCCGCCATTAAAGTTGATATCGCCGCTATTTATGCTCATCACTCTCTTATCAACGGCAGATCAGTTGGCCAGCATGATTTAATTATTACATTTTAAGAGGCGCTCGCAGGCTAAACCCCTCGCGCCCTCCCTCTTTCCTCCTGAGACCTGTCCATGGTGCTGAAGCCTTCAGGTCTCCCTTTTGAGCCTTTGCAGTCTACGAGTCTGATGTTTTTATCAATGAAAACTCTGACCCTGATAGCATTGGCCTCCATGAAGAGAGTAGGGGATTTACATGCATTCTCTGTTGACGATTCGTGCTTTTAGTTTGGTCCTGCTGTCTCACTGAGACCCAGACCAGGCTACGTGCCCAAAGTTCCCACCACTCCCTTCAGAGATAAGGTGGTGAGCTTGCAAGCGCTGCCCCCGGAGGACGCAGACCCAACCATGGCTTTGTTGTGCCCCGTACGCGCACTGCGACTCTACGTGGATCGCACGCAAAGCCTCAGGACCTCAGACCAGCTCTTTGTTTGTTATGGTGGCCAGCAGAAAGGGAAAGCTGTCACTAAGCAGAGGATGTCTCATTGGATAGTTGATACTATCGCCCTGGCTTATAATCTTCAGGGTATTCCTTGCCCCTTTAATTTGAGAGCGCACTCCACACAGAGTGTTGCCTCATCTTGGGCTTTAGCTCGTGGTTCCTCGCTAACAGACATCTGTAGAGCTGCTGGTTGGGCGACACCTAATACGTTCATTAGATTTTACAGTGTTCGTATCGAGCCTGTATCCTCTCGTGCTCTTTCCTCACCAGGGGGAGCACGGAGAGCAGTCTCGCAGGTCGGCTTGCAGCCTCCAACTGATGCTTCATAACTGTGTCAGTTTGGAAGGCCTTCAGAACAAAAATGCGTAATGGTTTGAATTGTTCTTCCTCCGCTGCCTTGGCAGCCTTTGTTGCGGAGCATTGGCTGTCAGCCTTTCACTAGCTGTATCCTCGCGAACCTACGTGTCTGGCTCGGGCTCCACATTGTGTCCCACCGGGTTCCTTTGTGAGTATTTTTCCGTGGGGTTAATCCTACCAGCCCACGTTTCCCTTAGCAGAGCACTGCTTTGCTTACACAGCCACGGCTGTCTTTATTCCTCAACTACGGTTGACTTCGCCCACCATTAGCCCTTAAGACGGGCGGTGGCTTCCGCAGCGTTCCTATCCCGCTCAGGTAGGGCGCTTCCCAGTCGCTGGCACTTCTGTGGGGTTAAAGGAACATCTAGTGCCCAGCCTTCTGCCATAAAACCTATCTCCTCCTCCTTAAGTGGAACCGGAGGGCTTTACGCAGACACTGGAAGAGGTCAGCCCTCAGTGGCGTTTTGGTAGGGATTCCCAATTCGTCGGTCACGACGTGACGTCGTAGTGACCGACTGAAAGGGAACGTCTCGGTTACGGATGTAACCCTCGTTCCCTGAAGGAGGGAACGGAGACGTCACGTCCCGTCGCCACAGGGCTGCTCCCTGCTGTTTATCGACCGGTCACTTTCTCCCGGCTTTCTCAGCGAAAAGAAGCTAATTTCCCTATTTGCACCTGCTGCTTATAAAGGCACCTGGCGGGGCGGCGCCAGCATTATGCAAATATCTCAATGCCAAGTTCATTGGCGTTTTAGTAGTATACGAAGCAGATTGGTCTCTCTAAGCGAGTTCCCAATTCGTCGGTCACGACGTGACGTCTCCGTTCCCTCCTTCAGGGAACGAGGGTTACATCCGTAACCGAGACGTTTCTTAGACTTTGTATGAAAGAACATTTCACTGAATGGTTCTTTGTGCAACCAAAAAGGTTCTTCATCGTGAAGCAAATATTGGAAAAAATTTTCTGTTCAACAAAACGTTCTTTGTGGAAAAAAAGTTCTTTAGACTATGCATAAAAGAAATGGTTCTTCTAGGAACATTTCACTGAATGGCCCATTGTGAAACCAAAAATGGGGCTTCAAGATGAAGCACCCTAATTTTTAAAGGGGGGGGGGTCAATGGTATTTCAAGCATTCTGACTTATTAAACAGTTATAGAGTTGTTTCCGCTAAAACATGCTAAACGTAGGCAAAGTGTCTAAAAAGCAGTTGGGCGTGTTACAAAGTATTTCTGTGCCGAATCCACTTCGCCAGGATTCGTACAAGTTTCGGAAAGTTTTTTTCGATTACAGGTCCAACTGACGTTTCAGGGGTTTTCTATACGTATCACTTCTTTATATGGGCACGTCCCCCGGAAAACCCCTCCCACCCGTCAATCAGCGGGAGACGCTAGAACTTGCAAACATCTTATTACGCAACAAAGCTTTGTTTAATTTCAAAACTCAACAATGGCACGAAAGATGAAGTGTGTTTTTGGATGTAAGGAGAAGAACGCCAGCCTTATGAAAACAATGGATATAGTTTATTATATCCGGGGTAGCAGCGGAGTTTTGCGTGTTTTTGATGCGCCGGATTTTCCCAACCGGGTCACGAGTTTCATGCGGTAAGTAAGACTTCTGTCTTATGTTGGAAATAGGCGCATGCATATTATATAAATGACACAAACATGTAGTGAATCATAAGTTATAGTGTTGTATAGTGTTGCATGACTCGTACTCGCTCCACCCACGGTAGTAACTCCTCCTTCTTCATTTTTTCATACGTTATCGGAAAGATTCGTTAAAGCTAATCTTTCTTTTATAAATCTGATTAAACTAAAGACTCTTCGGAGATATAAAGGATGTAATACTACTCTATAGGTACTCCAGATTAACATCAGAAATGCAGAAACAGCGTGTGTTATGTGAGCTTTAAAGAACAGAAATGTTGTCTGAATGGTTCCATAAAGAACCTTTGGAAAAACATTGAAAAAATGTTTCAGTTTCACAAAAGGTTCTTTGTTGTAAAAAAGTTCTTTAGACTATGTATGAAAGAAATAGTTCTTCTTCTTTGTGGAACCAAAAATGGTTCTACTATGGCATGGCTGTAAAGAACCTTGCAAGCACCTTTATTTTTTAAGAGTGTTGATACTTAAATTTTGTTATTTTACATCCACATTACCGCATTATTGTGACAAGATGAAGTTGCTGAAACATTTCACCCAAATGACTTATGTTATTCTGTCAAAATACAAGATCGCATAACCTGGAGAACTAAAAAATGCATGTGACGTAAATGAGACATGTGTTTTTCACAAGCTTCCACATATTTCTGTTCTAAAAATGTGACTCACTGTAATGCCTACATTTGCCAATTTGCATAATTAGCCACCAAGCAGCTAATTTCACCCCATCTCACACTGTTATTAGTGTGATCAGGCTATGATTTGACTTACAGCTAACTTGAACGTTTACACCCCGTCAAACCAAGGCAAACTGGAGCGCTATGTCGTTGTCCTGTCGCTTCACTAAATGGTTTTTCAGAGCCCTTCGAGGAAAAGGTTATGTGAGGCCATTTGTATGTGTTATAGCTACAAAGTGTGAGGTTGGGAAGAGAGGGGGATACAAAGAATGGAAAAGGGTCATCCAAAAGTCAATGAAGGTTAACTTGAGGTGTTGTATTTCTGTCAGATTCACTTCTGTGTTAATGCTTTGGCCTAATGCCAAGCCATGCAATATAATAACCAATCAGAAGGTGTTTGATAATTAATGGACCAATGAGATTTCATCTCATCACCTGACTAAAAAATCATGGGGGGAAAAAGATGTTGCAAGCAGGATTCAAACCACCAGAGCACCATAGCTTAATGTCTGCCAGAGCATCACATTCAAATTAGTCCCAAAATGGGCCTGTGGTTGCTGGGCAACATTTATCAGGGCCAACTAGCCCTCCATCGTGTTTTAGGCTATTGTGAACATTAACAAGCCGAGCCGCGTATGTAAACACGCCGTATCTGTTTGAAACGCCATCACAGCAAACTAAGCAATGGTAATTAATGCCGTCATTTAGCTTTTCCATTCCATCATGGTTTGCCTGCGTGGGTGACTAGTCATCAACACATCACAGGGGCTACAATAAGTGATACTCTTTTTCATCCTGTGTCACAATAATGGATAACCCTGCGGTGTCCTTGCCCCTGAGGCATATAACAGACGTGAGCAACGAGTCCAGACAACCACAATGACTCACTCGCCATCCCAAAAGACCACCTCGTAGGAACCTTCACAATGTGCAGTCATGGTACTTTCCCCACAAAGATGAATTAAAGTCACTTTTTGCAGTTTGTTTAGAAATAGCGATTTAAATGCCTGTTTGTGGTTCTGCGTCATCCAAAGCAGCTTGCTGTGCATTCAAGCTGTACTTTAAATCAGCATGTTTGTTTCCCACACCCTGACCTTTGTGTTGCTAATGCAATGCTTTACGAGTTGAGCTGCATACCTGTAAAAGTAAACAGTATGTTGCTGAATGTTTTTTGGCTCATGTCAATTAAACAAAACCTAAATCTCTTTTATGAAGATGTTCTGGTGCTTAGAAATAAATTAAATCTGCTTAAAAAGCTGTGCAAAATGAGCTGTGACATTTATGGGGCCACATGACCCAGCAAGTATTAGTCGTCATTTCACCATCTAGGTTAACTATAGACTGATATAGTCCGGCTATGAGTAACACACTTCTACCCAAAATAAACTTGAATTTGGTTAAAGGCGGGGTGTATGATTTTTGAGATACGCTTTGGAAAAGGGAGTCGGGCCGAGTATCAAAAACACACTTCCAGACAATCAGCAGTAGGGTACGGGCGTGTTTGTTTAGATGATTTCAGTTGTCAACATTGGCTTTCAGAGATCATGCACCCCGCCTTTAAATGTCGTTTTTGTCAAAATAACTTGAGATGTATAATATTCCATCATGGAAGTCAACAGTGATTACAAGATGTTTGGTTTCCTTTATTTATTTTAGAGATGCCCAATTCGACCGGCCAGAGACCGGAATTGGCCAATTTTACGCATGATCGGCTGGACCGGTAATTGGCCGGTCAGTCTCACATAAAATAAATAAATAAATACATCCTGCCCATCCCTACTTATCACACATGCAACCAGCTACAAGCCGACTCTGAATCTAACATAATGTCAGTAAGCCTGACTGAGATCAAATGAAAGAAGATTCTGTAATTTAATGCAGTTTGGATGAGGGTGCAATGTTTAATAATTTCTTGTATGAAGAAAAGAAAAGTGGATTTTTGTTTATAGCCTATATGCTCTCAATTGTAGTTTTAAGAAAGAAAATCGGAATCTGCAAAAATCTATATCACCTCCAGAAAAATCAGAAATCTAAATCAGTCGAGAAAATTGCAATCGGTGCATCTCTAATTTATTTAGTTTATTTATTTTGGCTTCTATTACATTTTCACTTGACAACCCAAACTGTGCCTTGTACGCCTTAACATCTGGGCTTATGGGAAGAAAAATTATTTAAAAAAAATTTATATATATATATAAGCAGGATATATATATTGGAGCTGGGCATATTAATTTAGATTAATGTCATACAAAATAAAAGTAATTTTTTGTATAACATATGAGTTTGTGCTGTGTGTAAATATTATGTATTTATAAATACACACACATTCATGTATGTATTTAAGAAACATTTACATGTGTACATATATTTATTTATATTTTTATATATTGTAAATATATACAAATAAAAAACAATAGTTAAATAAAACATTTCTTAAATGTGTGTGTTTAAATACATAATATTTACACACATCACAAACTCATATATTATGCAAAAAATGACTTTTATTATATATATATATATATATATATATATATATATATGTATATATATATATATATGTATATATATGTATATATATATATATATATATGTATATATATATATATATATGTATATATATATATATATATATATATATATATATATATATATATATATATATATATATATATATATATATATATATATATATATATATATATATATATACACATAAGTCTTACATAGCGCTTTTCAAAAATACATTTCAAATATATATATATATATATATATATATATATATATATATATATATATATATATATATATATATATATATATATATATATATATATATATATATATATATATATATATATATATATATATACACATAAGTCTTACATAGCGCTTTTCAAAAATACATTTCAAATATATATATATATATATATATATATATATATATATATATATATATATATATATATATATATATATATATATATATATATATATATATATATTATACATAAGTCTTACATAGCGCTTTTCAAAAATACATTTCAAAATATACAAAAAATGGCCAAAAAATATATTTGCTGAAACGTCTTTTGAATGCAAAATTGCTTATTGGGGAGTTATGTGCCACAGTTGAATATTTGGGTTGAGGGTTTGTTCAAATCCCTAACTTTAAGTATGAGCAATAGTCACACTGATTCTTGTCTTAGCTAACAACAACACAAACTAAATTTGATAAGAGGAAGTATGTGGCTTATCTTTATATGAGGAAGAAAAGCAGTCATGCGTCCACACGTAAGATCATGTGATTTTGACTAATGGTCTTGATTATTTGTCATTAAGGTCGTGAGATAGACGGTTAGCTCTGGATATTGATTTCAAATTTCGCCACAGCTAAAGTGTGTTAACATTTTCTAGGAGAAACTCTCTTACCTTGAGATTTAGCAGTAAGCGTCTCCCTACTGATTGACACTTTCCCAATGACATCATCTCGGCTGTGAACACAATAATCGGTGTTAGTAAAACGCTGCATCCTGTACCGGACAGTAGAAACAGTATTCACACTTACATAGCTTATACATTACACTGATGCTGTTATTATGTACATGTGAATTTAATGTAAATAAAGTTGAAGTCTGATGATCTATGCACCATACATGTAGCATGTTATGGCAGTGTGATCCTAAACTGGTTCAGACCTGAGCGAATCTTCATCCAGGACGTAAAATGACACCGTGCGAAAAGACGGAGGAACATGGACATTGTATTCTTCACCCCAAAACGGAGACAGTGTCTTCCATATTGTTGCTGTCCTAAGGTAGAGACAGGTTGAAAACTCATGAATAAAATTCACAAAAAATCATCTGATACATTTTTACAGCCGTTTAATTTAATGGATGTTTTCATCCACTAACAACACGAAAGGTTAGTAAATTTGAACAATGCACAAGGGTTAAATATTAACATAAGACACCAGTTTTTCACCAATATCTATCCTTCAATATCTAATCAGAAATTTGAAGCAAAGATTGTTTGTTTGTTAATGATCAAAGACTGCAGTGTATTGGATTGTTTCCACCGTTGCATCTGAAGACATTTTATTACGGTAATGAATAACTCATGAAACAAACATCTGACTACAATCCATATTTAACTTTTATCTACCAGTAGATTTGGCAGTCTGACAAAACAACCCAGTATTGACTCACTGTAGACGATCAATGATTTAATTGGTAAAGCTTTCTATTTGTTAAAAATCTATTTATTTTATATGCACTGTGATATACAGTGAGTCACAGCAGATGGTGATGTAATAAATAAAAAATAAATATTCAGACAAAATTCTGGTGACACCTCACACTGGCATCTTCATATGCCAGACTCATTTAGTAATGATGATATGATTTGTAGTAATGCTTTAAATGTATGCAAACACTATATTGCATAATGCATACTCAAAGGCCCCTTACATACTTGAAATCAATCATATCCCCACTTTTTTCACCTATAGGTCCACAGGACATATTTGTAAAGTTTATTTTGTCTTATCTTTAGTGCAGAAACACACAAACTTTGCTACCACCACACATTAATCCGCGTCAAAGGCAGGATTTCAATTATGTGCTCCCAAATTAAATTAGGAAAATCTCATTTTGATCCTGTTCAATTTATGATAATGAACTTATTATATGCTGCGTAGCAACAGGGCTCAACACACTGTTTAAAATTAAATGTCATATTAAACCATACATACCGAATTATGGCTTCATTATCAATTTTCACAATGCAGTATGGGTCACTGCTTCCAGTTCTGCAAGAGAAATGAGACATAGGGTTATTACATTTTACTGTCACGCAATATTAAAAATGTTATAATCACAAATGATAGGTTACTTGAATCATTAGTTCTAATGACATGCTATATATAGAAATATACCAATTCCAGTATTATTAGCATTTTTGTGAAATTGAGCTGCCTGAATTTAAAAGAGTCCCCTATCCACATACTTTGGAGTAAATTGATAAAAAATTATCTTATTTTTTGCATAAAACTTTGTTTTGCACAACTTTTTAAATAATTTAAAAAGAAATATTATGATGCAGTTTTGGACCCACCGGCAGGTCCGCAGAGTTTAAAGGGTTTTTAACTCCTTCCCCGCCATTGACAAGTTATCTTGACAGTTAAGAGAAAAAATGTGCATAAAAAACGTGTTTCTGATAAGGTTTTATGTTTATCTGCAATACCGCGATTATCCACTAGATCGACTTACCCGATTTATAAAAAAACAAAAAATTATTTACTAATAATTATAAACTCTTACATTTTTGTATATTGATAATCGTTTTGAATCTAATCTCTCAACATTTTTCACAAAAATTCAATTATTTTAGCTTTTTGCTTAAAATTTTTTGAAGAAAAATACCCATATTTAAGATATTTGTTTATTGTTTGTTTGAAAGCAGAGGGTCTGTTCTTTCATTTGATATATTTGTATGTTTATATATTTTTAGAAGAAAATTTTCCTAAAAAAATAGCTGGCGGGGAATGAGTTAATTATTAATTTATTTTAACAAATCTTTTAAATTTGTTTTAACAATTTGAAAATGGCCACTGTAGTAGATGAAAAAGAAACAATCTGCGCTCTTTGATTATGTTTTTATTTATTTTAACAATTTGGTACTCATTGTCCTGTTTTACAAGATGTTACACGCCATAACAATATAATAGTTTCTTGAAAACAACTTTTACTGCAATGTCTTAATATAAGGAACACCGTACAACAATCCCAATGCTATTTCACGAGAATTCGTACATATTTAACGAGTTGGCTAATTTGTATTAATTCATACGACAACATTCGTAGATTTTTGTTTGATTTGCCTTGACCCCTGTGACGTTGAGGTTAGGAGCGGGGTTAGGTTTCGTTATTGTTTTTTTTTTTCATGATAATCGTACGTTTTTGTACGATTAACTTCCTATTAATACATACGAATTAGCCAACTCGTAAAATATGTACAAATTCTCGTGAGATCAGGCTGACAATCCACAATCTGCTTCATTGTGATTGGATGATGCCCTGTCATTCTGTGCACAGGCAGGTTTAGACTTTTTAGCAACAGGAGGATAGTGGATATCATTGTGGATAGTTGATTCACGGCAGATCTTGACCTGACCCACATTTCACCAATGCATTTGCATGAGACTGTTTTTTCAAAGCCTTTATACGCCAAGACTGCAAAAACAATCTACATATGATCAGCTAAAAAATGCTATATCAATCCAAAAGGGACAAACCCAGACGTTGGGTTGAATTAACCCAGAAAATGTTTATATCTGACTCAACAATCGGTTTAAACTACACAACATTTTTAGTGTTCCCTATGGATTTTTAAAGAAATTAAATTAGAGTCACAAGACCTTAAAAATATAATCACCTGGTCTAGGGATGCTTAACGATTAATTGCGATTAATCTATAGCAAAATAAAAGTTTTTGTTTACATCATATATGTGTGTGAACTGTGTATAATAATTATGTATATATAAATATGCACACATGCATGTATAATTTTAAGAAAAAAAAATATTTATATATTAGGTATTTATATTTATATATAATATAAATTATACATAAATATACAAATGTATATACACATGTAAACATTTCTTAAATATATACATGCATGTGTCTGCATTTATTTATACAAATTTATTATATACAGTTCACACACATATCTCATGTAAACAAAAACTTTTATTCTGCTATAGATTAATCGCGATTAATCGTAAAGCATCCCTAACCTGGTCTGATTTTTGTCTAATGAATACATCTTTTGCATGCGTGTTTGTGTCTGCATGTGTAATATGTTGGGTGTTTACATTTTTTTTTTAAGTCTGTGAATTGACAGAACGCATGTCTATAGGAGACTCCGTCACAATGAAGATATTGAAATTCCTCCGTGGATTTGGAGGTAATGACTGCACTTGGCAACTTAGCTATGGTGTGCGAGTATTTGTGTGTGTGCAGGGGGGAATGAGTGCACCGTGCGGTGATTCATCTTCGCTTTTTGTTATCAGTGTAATGGGGAAACCTGTGGCTGTCAGAATCAGGTGCTACATCAGACAGCATTGTAGCTTGGCAGTTGAACCACGTACTATAAACCCCCAGCCACCTGCAAAAATAGGATGGAGATGATGACAAAAGAGGGAAGAGCATGACAGATTCCTCTCTCGTTTTCTTTGCTTTCTCTTCTTCTACTGTGTTAAAATCCAGTCACGAGTACATAAACGCATCTTGACAGAATCCAGGCCCGGCTTTGACATGGTACTTCTCAAACAAGCTGTGAGCCACATGATCTGTCTGCTCTACGTCTTGTTTAGTTGTTTCATGGTTTTGTGATACTGGTTTTTCTGTCATCTTTTGTTGAAGCACACACAGTTAATAATCATGTCGGTTGCATGCTATTCAGTGATAAAGTTTGAAGGTGCCATAGAATGTAAAACTGTATTTACGTAGGCATAGATGAATAATAAGAGTTCTGTACATGGTAATGATATATCGTGAGCCACAAACATGATTGTTTTACGTAAACCTTGTGCATGCAAAAGACTGCTGGATAACAGGCCAATCTCAACATAAAACTGGCTGTGATGTTACAGTAGAGATGTACACCACACCAAGAAATTACACATTAAATTAATTACAATGTTTTACAATGTTAAAAACAAAGTTGTGACTGCTGAGTTAGCGTTATATGCTAGTTAATGCTGTATGCTAACGTTCAAGCTTAACAATAGTTAAGTTCTACTATTGACGTTACAGTTACGTTTTGCAGGTCAATACTAAAAAAAAACACAAACTTACACCTCAGAAACATCCATTAACAACCTCCAAACAATTGATTAGCGCTCAAATTCTGTTTCTTCGTCTGATACAGGCTCAAACATAAGGTCTGTTTACACACACACAGAGCTTCTGAAATGAGCTGCTCTGTGAAACAGCCAATCAGAACAGAGTTTAACTTTATTATTCATGACCCTTTTAAATAAGGTAATAAAAGACCAGTTTATTCTAAAGGCAAATCCTATGGTTGTAATTGGACATGTAATGGACATTCGGCACCTTTAACAAAAATCAGTGGAGGTCAATAGAAATTCTGATGTTGCAAGACTTAAAAGTTGAACTGGTCTCTCAAACAAAAACGATATACATTTTGATTTCAAAGTAAACGCCTTTCCACTCTGGGTGGTTGCTAGGGTGTTGCTTATGAGGTTGTTTAGTCAAAAAAGTTATTTGTCCAATAGGGCAAACTCTGTAACTTTAGTAACTAAGAAAAGTTATGTAACACATCCTAACCTTCTTCACATCGCAGCTGGTGCCAAACATAAGGAAGTTGCACATCGGGCGAGAAGCGCCACAAGCCACGTCTTTAAAATTCAACACATTATTTTCTAGCAGTGTACACACATCACCGGTGCCAGTCGACATCTGTCCACGGTGCTCCGGAGACGTTACTAGATGTATATTATAGTTTATTAAGTTTTAAATATGGATATTTTTATCACAAAATTGCATTGATTGCCCTTAAGGCCGTATTATGGTCCATTTTTATGCAAACGTGAGGGTCCGTGTACAGTGCGTGTAATGCAATTTTCATCATCAGAAAAGTGCGCGTGTACTGTACCTGCACTACCAGATTTTTGAAACCCCACATATATTGTATGCGTTGATCGCACACAAAGAAGAATGTAGTACGTAGCCTAGAAGATTTTGTTGTGCATCCAAGAAACGTCTGTCGACTAGTCTAATAAACTATGCTTTGTGTTTAACCGTGCACGTACGTTTGCTTACACGTAACAAAACAGTATATACTCGGGCTACAGAAGGACTTTATCAACCCCCTGGAGCCGTTTGGATTACTTCTGTGAAGGATGGATGGATTTTTTTGGGCTTCAAAATCAGTAGCACCATTGTTGCCGTTTTAAAGCTTGGAACAGCCAGGACATTTTCTAATATAACCCTGTCTATGTTCGTCTGAAAGATGATATGGGTGATTCTCGTCTCGTCTTATGAGGTGTCATAAAACATTTTGATAAAAAAGTAAATGCAAAGTAAGAGAATCAAAATAAGAAGCATACAGTTACAAACATCCTTTCATATAATATTTTGCACATGATTTCAAAAGACATCATGCAAAGACATCATTGTTTTTTCCACATTTAAGAGGAAAATTTTCATTACCGCAACATGTCCATGACTGGATTTGGGTTCTTTGACATTGAAATATTTATAAAAAAAACTTGAAAAAAAGCTTCAGTGCATGTTATACTATAAACATTTACAGTAAAGAAACATTTGGTGATCATTGGTAAATGTAGAGACAATAATAAGGAATATAACAACCCAGTATCACTAAATTACGTATCTATAGTCACGTAAATTTGTGAGTCTGAAGAGTGACACTGACACGGTTTTCCGCCTTTTTGTGTGAACATGTCACGCATATTTCTGTTTACGTGTCATGTATTTGTTACTCAACTGTTTTGTCCTATTTTCTTACTATTGACACTTCGGTTTAGGGTCAGATTTACGTAAAATGACATCCTTACCCAAACCCAACTCTAACCCTAATGCGACAATGGTTTAAAAATCATAAAATATAAAACAAATCATGAAAAAAAGGTATAAACCAACACTTAAACTGAAATCCTAACGCAAACACTAGGCTTGCCGCGATAGTCGGTGAAACGGTGATTACCGGTTAGATCACTTGCCCACCGTGACACCGTCTTTCACCGTCGTTTTGATATTTTGTGTAGGTAAATCATTTAGTTTCGTTAGAGAGCATACACACTAACAACTGAATGTGTCTGCTGCCTGAATTCAGCGGAGCTCAACGCGCGTCACGTCACAGAGCAGCCGGTGTCAGGTTTCATTTATTTCTGTCAGTGTGCGAGACGAGCTGACCGACCAGACGATGGCAGAAGCAGCAAGTCACTGCTTACTCGTTTTTGTTATAATATACATATATGATGTTGAATATAAGCGAGATTGTTTTGTTGTTGTGTTTTTCATCAAGAAAAATAATAAACCCATCATTCAAGCAGCGCTTTATGGAGAAGTAGCCGGTTGCTCTGCTCGCATTGCACGCAAATTCATACGCGATTTAACGCAGCGTACGCAAGCACTGCATTTAAACAGTTGCGTAATTCAAAAGTAAAAGTAAAATGTGCACGTCTGCATACGCATTTAAATTATAAGCCGGCGATTTATGACGCGCCGATTAAACGGTGGGAAAATTCTGTCACCGCGGCAACCCTAGCAAACACCAAATCTAACCCTTAACCAAAGCGTCAATGATTTGAAAATACGTGACAGTGACACGTAAACAAAAATGTGTGACATGTTCACGCAAAAAGGTGGAAAACCGTGTCAGTGTCACTCTTAAGACTCACAAATTTACCTGACTATAGGTACATAATTTCATGACACAGGGTTGAATATAAATGTGTCCAAGACCAGTTTTATCATCCTCCGCAACAATTTTCAATCATTGTTTAAGCCCTCAAGGAACTAACTTTTTTTTTTATTGTTGGAAGGGACATAATTGACTGTGACACTCAAGATGGCTACCAGGTAAGCAGTTCTTATTTTTTCTCTCCAGATAAAAGTAAAAAAAAAATTGTAATAGTACCTAGACAACTTTTTAGTTCTCATTACTGAAACATGAGTTTGTACATGCATATATTTAATGTAATATCATGTTGCGGTAATGATCATTTTTTATAATGATAATCTAAAAATGTAAATAATTCTATTGGAAATATTTTTAAATCCTCTAAAAATAATGCTTATAGTAAGTTCAGACCTTAATCTTATATGTGCAAAAAAATTGGCTTTTTAAAAATTCTAATGCTGGACACCTTCTAAATCTGGATTTCATGAGAATCACCCATATACAGCTCAGATGGCTTGAGTGTGAGTAAATCATGGTGTATTTTTACATTAAAGGAACCATAAAGCCTGACAAAGAACCTTTATTTAGTTGTGTACTTGTTGATAAAGTGATTAGGTACTTACTGCCAAAACAGAGACTCAGATCTTCTTGACTTGCCAGTGCCTTGCAATAATTTAAGAAAAATTGAGCAAAGCCAAACAGGCAGCTATTCTTCTCAAATACTCAACTAGGGTCAATGTCTACAATCTGTCACTGTTTGCTGTTTGGCAATCTCACGCACTACACTGTCAATGCAAACAATTCACTCAAAATCTGCCTTGTGGGTTCAATACACACATGATGTAAACACACTGACCATCAACTCACCGATGCAAAAAAATTGCTGTTTTGAGCAATTTAAATTAATAGTACAGAGAAGTGATTTTGGTATCTCACAAAGAAAACAGCACGTGAATCAAATTCCCCCTGCATTAATATGTCCTGAAATGTTAATGTGTATCATATTACACAATTACTTCCAGGCAGACAGAATGTTGGAGAATCGTCCTTTGGTCAAATAGAAACAGAAGAACTGTTGAGGTAAAATCTTAAAAGTGTGCGATTTCAGCAAAAAGTAAACAACAAACTAAGTAATGCACTGCTTTGTGTTATTTCAGATAGATTGGTGCCATTTACAAAAAGAAGGATCAAAATTGATGCTTTCTAAAAGCACTTTGGTAAGAGCTACTTTAATAATGGTTAATCAATATCTCTATTACACATAGCAGACATAAATGACACTTAAAATCTGATCCCACTTTATATCAAGTGTGTTTAGCTACTTACAAATGTAATAAATGTGTACATATGTGTTGTTCAATTGAAATTATATTGAACATTTAAAGGTATATTTCACCAACAAAAAAAAATCTGTCATCACTTACTCACCCTCATGTTGTTCAAAACCTGTATGAGTTGTTGAACAAAAAAAGAGATATTTTGAAAAATGATGGTAACAACACAGTTATCCCTTGACTTAGTACCACAATGGGTACGTCACTTCTGTGCTTACCATCTTGGGGTGCGCGGGGTTAGTTGTAACACGGACTGTTTACATTGTTACACAAGGTTGAACGATTTGTTTTTCCGGTATTTTATTCACGCTGCCAAAAGACGATCTTCCGCAAATTATTGGAAATGTATAATGTTTTCCAAAGAGATATTGATGAACGAGTGTTTTGGTGGAATGTAAGTCAATTTTTTCATCATATGTTCTTTTCGGTTTCTAAGTTGGGTGTGTAAGATATCAAATCCAATGCTATGTCATATTAATCAGTGTCTTGTTGACTAAAACATAGCATTGTTTTCAGCTTCTAGCAACTTTTTTGGTGCGCTTGAAAATATTTTGACCCAGCGAGGTTAATTGTAACGCTGTGTCACAACTAACCCCTCAGAACTTACGATATGAAAAACGCTAATGTTCGCGTAATTCTTGTCGTTGTTTTTAATGGGCTACACATGAATGATTGCTGGCTGCCAACAAAATAAATGTGTCTGTCTTATCAAAAATCGTTTGTCAAATGTATTTTTGTTCATATCTTTAATATTGATTGAATAAGGTCACATTAAAGATTGAAATCATAATGAAATGAATGACTAAAGTCAGACTTTGATGCTCATTATCTCAGAATTTGATTTTTGAAACTGTAGTATGGTTATTACAGACTGGGTCACATATAAAAAATGTTTTGTCATAATTGTGCTGCTTTTTCTCATATATTTAGACATTTGTTTTAGTTTATAATTGAACTATTGTTAGAAAAGGGCTGGATGAATGAATACAGTGTGGACACCTGTCTATTATATACAGATATATAAACAATATCCACTTCAAGTATATAGACAAAATAGTATTGAAATAATTGCCTGCAAACTTAATTTTTAGCAAGTGTTACAACTAACCCCCTGCCTGTTACAATTAAATTACCCCAACTTAAATGGGGTAAGTTGTAACATTTGCACTTCTGTCATGTTTGGTGTAAGAATGGTAAGTACTAGAAACAAACTTCAAATGTTCATTTGTAGCAGAGATGTGTGTGTTGCTTGTGTAAAAATATAATTAATGAAACTCAAATATTTTTTGAATGATTGAGCCAAAACCAAAAAGCATTAGGTTGTGCCCTGCTCTACCCTATGATCAAAATATCAACTTTTGTGTCCAACAAAATAAAGAATGTCATACAGGTTTAAAACAACATGGGGTTGAGTAAATAATGACAATATTTTTATTTTGGGGTGAAGTAAGCTTGTCCCTTTAATGTATTGGATCTGTCCCTACCATGGACCACATATACGTACACAATCTATTACATGCTTTGTGTTATGTAAGTACACAGTATTTAAAGACTACTTGTTATATGGACCAAAAATATGTATGAAAATAATGAGCAATGTAGGAAATAACTTAAATACTTGACTTGTGTACAAGGAAATAAAAATTATGGCACGGTGAATGCATGAATTACCTGATTAATTAACAAATAAATGATTCATTTATTAAAAGTATTATTTTTATGATTCATTTTAATAATCATAAACAGAACTTTCTGCCACTATGTCAACACATATATACATATATACTCTATAAACGTGTACATTCTTTTTATATACATATATCCCTCTGAAACAGTAGGCTAAGTATTCGACAAATCACGTAAGAATTAAGGCTATTAAAAGGTCCTTTAAAATTTTGTACTGTGAGTGTAGACTACTGTGTGTTTCTGTAGAAATATGTATACATACGACTCTTTGACTAAAAGGAACCTCAACATGTTTATTTTATGGCACCACACCTCATTTTTTTATTCTTACAAATTACTTTCAGTTTCTTTATTTATATTTAAGTGAGCTTGAATCGCTTTACGTAACGTATGTCAAACCATAAGGGAATAAAATCACTTACATGTCCTTGACTGGCAGATTTTTCCCTTCCACGATCCTGATGTACAGCGTGCTGCGTTTAGACATGCTGTCGTTCACTCACTGTCTGTCAACAGACACTCGCACTTCTTATTCCTTCAAAATACGCGCGAAAATAATACAAGCATTTCATAAATAACATTCAACGCAAACACTACGCAGCTTCTCATATAAAACACCTATGAGAGGAAACGACTCCGGTCAAGCGGTGGGAGTGACTGACTGGATCGCGCACTTGAAGAATGAATGACTGACGAGCGACGCGACGCGACCAAACACGTTAACGCCGCCGTTACAACCGACGACACTTTAATTAATGGGCAGCGTTTCGTGTCGAATGCAGACGTGGCATGACCGGTAAATAAAGACCCATCGTGGTGTGGGTGTGAATGGACTCGTACTAAGAGGGTGGCTAGTTGTCACACAGGGAATTTTGTTTGGACATTTTGATCGTTATTACGCTCGTTAAAAGCTTAGTCCAACTTCATGTGTTTTAAATAAGCTACACCATGCTTAAGAAAAACGTATACAATTTAACTTTTTTACAGTATGTGTTAGTACATTGTAGCCCATTTAAAGTGTCAGCATATAGTTACACTAAATCCACAAATAACCCAAAACCTACCTAGAACAATACGCAAGTGGTAGATATAATGTATTCAAACATTTTCTCATCTCAGTACACTGAGAAAAAGGTACAAAAGCTGGTCAGTACCTTATAACCTCCTTATATGGACAATTTAGATACAGATATGTATTTTGAGGTACCAATATGCAGCACCCAAAGGTGTACTAAGGTTTACTTACACTCAGTGATTATGGGGGTCCCCTAGGTAAGCCCCCACCCATGTCATTAGGGTCCCATTTACAAAGTAAGATGATCCTGGATCAACTTTTTTATTGGTACTGGATCAACACTTTAAATAAAAAATCCAGCTAAGACCAGCATACAGTAAGCTTGTGAGCTGGTCTCCCAGCTTGGTTTTAGCTGGTATTGCTGGTGTAGCAAGCATGGTCTAGCTGTGTTTTGGTCACCTTTTAAGCTGGTCTTGCTGGACTTAGAAGACCAGTTGACCCACCAGCTTTGCCAGGCTGGTAGGACCAGCTAAAACCAGCTACCAGCTAATGCTGGACGTAGCTGGATTTTCCAGTATAGGGCGTTTTAATCGAAGAAAGCTAAATGACCCTTTACTCAAATCCTAACAATTTTTACCCCTCAAATTATTGTAAAATAATAGTTTGAGAAGATTTTTTTTAAAAGCCCCTAACCAGTGACTTCTCGAGTTCACTTAAGAGTTTACCTTGTTTTAGACTGAAATCTTTTGGATTATTTATTGGGAATTTGGGGAAAATAATGCACAGTATCGCTTTGTGCCAGTGCAGAATAAGAATTTAAAATGTATGTTGTATTATTTTAATAAAAATCAGGGGACTTATGCTTTATGGGGGTCCCTCAGTGCTTTTAGGAGGTCCGGGACCACCCCAGCCCTCCTTCAATTCAAACACTGCTACCACTCCAATGACAACTTTTTTTGTGTTTCTTATTGACTGTAAACTTTGACTGATAGTGTTTGAGATCCAGATGAGGAATATGTTGTACTATAAGTGTTATTTATGGTGCCTTTTATTTTAACAGAAGACTTACCGTGCTATTCTCCAACCAAATAACCCCTGACTACCATCAACAACTGAAGGTTATCCGACTAAACAGGAATGTAGTCAAAACTGTGACTGTGTGAATTAAAATACCTTTCCAAAGCATGCAGTCGCAGGTGTTTTGAAGGTTGACAGCCTCTGAGAATGCATGCAGGGGAATAAACAAGGTGAAAAAAGAGAAAAAAGCCTCTTTGATTGTGGTCTTTGATGTAAATCAAAGTGTCGACTCTCACGTAATGTCAGCTCTGAATGCACTGACGGATTCTAATGCATGCGAAGTGCTGTCAGTGTGGGCAGAACAGTCAGTCAAAGATTGAGACCCTCGAGAGGAAGGTAACTTACTGTCAAACCACAGACGGATGAAAATGACCAACGCAAGTAGAGGCTGAATACTGTAGGTGGTCCTTGATTCAACAGCCTCCTTAACCAATGTTGTACAGGCGCCTATAAGGTTTTTCTTGTCTTTACATAAATATAAGCATTTCACATGCAGCAGGAACTGTGTCCATGTATGTGTGTGTGGGCACAGGGTGACTCACTGATCCAGTAATACAGACGAGAAAGCCCGCACCTTTATGGAGGTGACCAGAGGATGGGACAAACTGTGTGGGCTTCTTGTGACTCAAATCAAAGTATTTTCTGACTTTACTTCTGCATTCCCTCTTTTAAATATGAAGTGAGTGGGAGGGGATATAAGTTACATTTAGACTTTTATTTTGTATAAAGACAGCACAGAAATAAATACTTCTTGTTTTTAAAGCTTCAGTATATTCATTATACTCCACAGCACCAAGTCATTCCGATATATATTTATACTTTTATTTATTTGGATATATAACACCACACAAGTGCATGTATAACATTTAACCTGGTTACTTGAACAGGTTAGGGCTACTTCCAAGCAAGGTCAGTTCAATAGCAAAAACCATTCAAGTATTTACAAATACGCCACCTATCCTATTCAGGGTCATGGGGAATGCTGGCGCTTTATCCAGTAGGCTCAGGCCAGGGAAAACACCTTGCACCCTAACTAGTACATTGTAGAAAGACTCAAGATAAAAAAAATGATGATAGCTGTGTGTGTTCACTACTCACTGAATGGGTTAAATGTATGCAAGTATGGGTGGCAAGTACATCACTTTCACTTCACTTTATTAAAAAAACCCACCAATGGTGGTAAAGGTGACTGTAACCTTTACTGTATTTTAAATCAGTGGTTCTCAAACTCTGCCAGCGTGCAGCCCCACTTGTGTACGGCGCATGCCTTCGCAGCCCACCCCTTAAAAAAATTATGACAAAAAACATCTAAAACTTAACATTGTAATAAAAAAACATAATAAATTATACAAAGTGGTGTATTTGTACTTTTGGTTAGTAGCCTTATTTTTTAAGTTTAATTACACAGAATTGATGATGAATTAATGTATTTATAAAATGTCATAAAACTAGGGCCCCCCTTGGCATCATCTCTCGGCCCCCTTGTTTATCCTCTAGCCTATGGTGTATAGATGTTACCAACTATGTTTGTGATAATGTTAAATATGTTTATTGTCTTTCCGAAAACTGCATTATAAGTCTTTGAAATTAGAAACAAGTATCACCATTTTATTAAAGCTGATATCAAGAACAGTCTTTAACGGAAAAAACATAATTTAACGAAAAACTAGTTTTACAATTGCCCTCGATGTCACAGACATGATCTTGGATGATAACTACTATACAGATATATATAAGTATTTGTTCAAAGTCATCAAACTTTAGACAGCAGAAGAAAACAATGAAAATCTAAAAACACCTTGACATTTGTTTTTGTTCCGAGTTTGTAATAAAAACATCCTGGGCCATAAATTATGTTGATTATGTTTAAAATAATCTTACTATAACATAAATCCATACATAATTTACACATTGTATTACAGTAAACTGGGCTATTAAACAGCGCCATCTAGTGAATGCACTCAATATAATTGCATGGGCATTTTAAACATAATCTTGATTCTACAAGATATTGAAGTAAATATAAAATTTTTACAGATACATTAAATAGATTGTGATTACAAATCTACCACATACATTATTAAAAACAAAGATGCTACACGATGCAAGAGAAAAACATTTTCGGTTCCTTAAAAAAACTTTTTTGTTTCAGCAAAGGTTCTTTGTTCTTGCTTATTTAGACTATAAATATGTTTGAAAATGATTTTTTTATTAATGTTTGACTGAAACGTTTTTTTATGGAACCAAAAATGGTTCCTAAATGGCAGAATGTGCAAAATGGGGTTCGCGATTCGGTAATTGAATTCGAAAAATGAAACAATTACAATTAAATCATAAAATGTAAATAAATAATAATCTAAGCACTAATAAACCCGATCTATTGACAGGTAACAATAAATATGAAGTGAAACTAAATTAAAATATTTACTTAAAATCTCAGGGGGTACTTTAAATGAATAATTCAGGTCAAGGGGGGGGTCGGCTGACAAAAAAGTTTGAAGACCCTATGGCATCAATGTGAGGAACCATTTGTTGCACCTTTATTTTTAACAGTGTACAGGAAACATTTCAGAGGACACAGATCTGAAGTCATCTGAGTGTCATTTGAAAAGCTTTTGATGGACAGACAGCAAAGTAACATACAAACACAATATTATGTGCCACTTTTCTTTATCTTATCCTCAAACTACACCTTTAAAAAAAGGTTTCCTAAAAGGTTCATTGTTGGGTACCATAAAGCACCTTTAACATGCACAGAACCTTCTGTTGCAGAAAAGGTTCTTGATATTGGAAAATTGAAAAAAAAACATGTTTAAATTGTTCTTATATAGGAACCTTAGACTGAAATGTTACTTGGGGAAAATTGTTGTTCTGTGTTATTGTTATGAACCTTTATTTTAAAGAGTGTAATGATATTGAATAATATAATTATAATCTAGACCAGCCTATAGAAGTGCCATCCTCTGTTTTGCCATTAGACATACTAAATACTGCATAGTAATATGTGGCCCAGGATTCTGCTGTGATGGTGTTTGTAGGCTCATCTGGCACAGTCCGATGGCATCAGGGTTATTTTTTGGTATTATTTTTTCTTGTTCTGGACAGGGCGTATGGTGTGCGTCTTTCCGGGTACGGTGTGTCTTTCCATTTCATAAGCAGGGTTGTCATAGGGATGCATTCGGTCATGTAGGTTGTGGGTGTCATAGCGGGGTATACGCATTGAGCTATTACCTGTAATTTGCTTCGAGTCATTCGTTCTACAGCTGAATGGGAATCAGAATTGAACTATATTAGCTTTGCCATGCAAGGACCAGGACGAATAAACAAATTATGCAAAATAAATTATGCAATAATGCAACATGAAACTGAAATTAATAAATGCTATGCAACTACTGTTTGTTTCTGTTAACTAACGCATTAAAGGTGGGGTGCATGATCTCTGAAAGCCAATGTTGATATTTGAAATCACCTAAACAAACACGCCCCTACCCCAATAGAATCTGACCTTCTTTTGATAGACCCGCCCCACACATACGCAACCCAGGCAACGATGCCGGTTAGTAGACACGCCCCTTACTGCTGATTGGCCACAAGTGTGTTTCGGTAAAAAAGTGTTTTTCAAAATCATGCACCCCACCTTTAACTAATGTTAATAAATACAAAAAGAGTTGCTGAACTGAAATAGATTTACTTACCAGACTACGCAGAGCATAATGAAGAATAAGAGTAAAAGTAGACCCACAATCCCACATAGGATGGCAGTTATCACAACCATGGCAGCAGATCTTCCAGCAAAAGCAACACTAATGTTTTGATAGTTTTGCGCTGTATAACAGAGTATTAAGATGTTAAATGTTTTAATATATTTTAGCAGTATACTCTGCCAGAAAAAATTAAACTGTAAATTTTCTGTCGCTGGGGTGGTACCCTAAGGTTCAGTTTTGTACCTTTATGTATACTAAACATAATAGAATGTTGTTTGCTTTTGGGTACAGTTCATTATTTTGTACCCCTAAAATTTAACTGGTACACAATAGGTCTTTAGGGTATAATATTGTACCCCAAAAGGTACAACATTTCATACAGGTACAAAAATGAACCTCTGAGGGTACCACCCCAGTGACAGAAAAGGTACAATTTTGTACCCTTTTTCTGACAGTGTAGATGTTAATTTAAATAACTTGATATGGACTCTTACGCGTGAAAAGAGTGATGCTATTGGACCAGTTTGTCGTATTAATAATACTGCTTCCATTGACAAGAAGATACTTGAATCTGCAAGGCAAACACAGTGACAGGACAGTTAAAGGGGACATATCACAAAAATCTGACTTTCTATATGTTTAAGTGCTATAATTGGGTCCCCCCAGCTTGAATCAACCTAGAAAATTTGAAAAAGATCAACCCAGTAACTTAGTTTTGATAAACCATTCTCTGCAAGCATGTGAAAAAATAGCTCATTGAAATTTGGCTCCCCTTGTGATGTCAGAAAGGAATAATACCGCCCCTTAATCTGCACTATCCAACTACGGCACTGCCATTTAGTGCATAGATCAGCTCATTTGCATTTTAGGATACACCCCAAAACAGCACATTTTTGCTCACACCTACAAAGTGTCAATTTTAACATGTTATAATAAATTATCTATTAGGTATTTTGAGCTAGAACTTCACATATGTACTCTGGGGACACCAAAGATTTATTTGACATCTTAAAGCCTTGTGAAATGTCCCCGTACCGGTGCAGAGGTCGCACACAAAATCCTGACCAGGACGGTTGCAGGAAAATTTATTCATCACCCTATTTATTTTAAAAAAAACTTACAAATAATTTTTTTAATTAATATTTTAGTGTTTATATGAATGGATAACTAAAGCTTACAGTGCATTAGCGTTAACATTTAATATTAATTCATTCATTCATTAAAATATTTGCTCATTCATTTTATTACACTGTCAGAAATAATTGTCAAAAAAACGGTCCCTAGCTGTCACTGGGGCGATACCCTTTCACAAAGTACACATTTGCACCTAATAATAAGTTCATATCAGTAGCTCATATTGGTAACAAAGAGTGCAAATTAGCACCACAAATGAACATATACTAAATGCCACATATAAGGACTGCCCCAGACACCTTGGGAACATTTTTTGTCCATTTCAGAGGCGTCATCCCATGCAAACTGAGGAGGCACGCCCCCCTAGTTTTTTTTTTTTTTTTTTTTAGCAAAATTGTTGCACCTCAGAATCAAAGAAGCGTCCATTAATCTGTTATTTGACTTTTAATCTGTTTAATATGCACAATATTCTCAATTCTGTGCTGCATCATTGTCACTTTTTGGAGATTTTCGCCGTTTTGATAGTGTTTTGATCGTGTAATTACTTTATTCTGGCGTCAGGCGATGCAGACAGCGCAGTCGCAGACGTCATAAGCGTCTGGCCTGAGCGCGCTCATGAGCTCTTTGCTGTTGCTGCTGCGTTTTGCTATCTGAGGAATTAAAACGTGTAAGAAACACTCACAACATTACCAAACCCCAGTACGGTAATGTGCAGTTAACCTCCTCTGTGTAGAAACTGTATGGTTTAAAATGTGACCGTCTCGACGTAATATTAGTAGATTTCTAGATTCATCGTGGTACAACAACGCCAATGTTCGCCAGAGTTCACGGGGGCACGGAATCACACATGCTCACATATGAGGTAAAATCTGATGCAATAATGCGTTTCTCTAATAATTTAATCTAAAAAAAAAATATCATTACTGAACATTAAAATCAATCAATCGGCTATAGCTTATGTCATTTTCGTTGTTTATGGATTTAAAATTAGATGGATAATGCAATAATGACACAATTAAACAAGTCGTTTATTAAAACTTAAATAAATAAAACATGCCGTTTCAGATGTAAATATGATACCAATATATCATTATTCCATTTAAATAGTATTTGATATGAAAGTTAGTCAACACTTTTATTTTGAGGGTTTTTGCATGAAAGCAGGGGTGTTCAGATTATTTGAAATGAGTGCTATGGAAAAGACTGAAAGCTCTATAATATTTCGTTTGATGTCTGTGTATGCATAAATTTCTGTGAGCTGTGCACACTGTGCCCCCTTAAAAAAATGGTGCATGACGCCCCTGAGTGTAGGTTTCTATTGTCCATGCTCTACCAGTTATAAAAAACGTTATTGTAAACATTCTATTTGTAACTCAAACCAAATAAATTAAAGGTTATGGACTGCTTGACTTGAAGTCTTACCCCACAGTAGATCCAGTAGGCAATGCTCCATTACAGTTGACAGTACCACAATTCCCATCGGCTCCAACTACAAAGTAAAGAGCGTCTGAGGATGCATTGCATGGGAAGGACGACAGAGGTCCAACTCTGGTCAGAAAGTAGTTTTTGGATGCTGCAGTGTTGAATGCTGATGGGTACGGTGACAGACTGAGGATATTGCTGTTTGTGCTGTCCGCATCAAAGGTGCTAGTTGCTAGAATAAATTACAACAAAACATGTTTATAATAAAAGTATTATGTTATTTTATTTATTTCAATTAAATATGAGATTTATATTATTTCGATTTTCAATGACATACAGTAGTACACACTGTCAGAAATAAAGGGTTAAAATATGGTCCCTAGCTGTCACTGGGGAGACTGACCCTTTCAAAAAGTACCTAAAGAGTATCGCAAAAGGACATTTTTACCAAAGCTCCAGTGTCAGCTTGGAAACATTTACTGACCATTCTTTTCTGACAGTGCATGCGCTCATTCCCTTCCAGAAAACTGAGCAGACCCCTTTATTCATTCCTAAATTATTTATTCACACATTTACTCTAAATATTTATTTGTCTAGTTTTACCTGAGCTCAGTGAAGGCACCAGCCATATGTCACAGCTCGGACAGGTATTATTAAAATAACAGTGTGGCTGTTTCAGTATTACAGAGTTGGTGGTGACTTTGCCTTGCAGATCAGCTGGGGTGAGCTCTGGAGTCTGACCTGTAACAAAAGTGACAAAAAGTTTGCAAAGCATTTTTTTATGGGCTCCCATTGTTCTCAAGTGAATCCACTGAACAATAGAGGTTTCAATCTGTTTCACGCGCACCTGTCATAGGGAAAACTGATTGGGTAACACCTACACCAACCCCGAATGTTGTAAATACGGTACAGGTGTTTTGTTGTAAAAGACACTGGGCAAAAAACGAAAAGCACAGGTTCAGTCTTGTCTGTTGAGTCTTAGTGTAAAGTCTGTAGTGTTTTTGTCATTTGCTAACTGATTAATAGGACATTGAATTTGGTCAAACAGATTTGACTATTAAAACAAAAGAATCAAATAAAATACAAATTATATTTTTGCAGCCTAATACAAAATAATTTGAAACACAATCATTTATTACATTTAAAGCTTAGTTAGCCTTTGATGAATGTGTGACCTGTTTGTAAAATCCTAGGCTCATATTTATGTCTTAGTTGTCAGTTTTGTAGCCCCTATCCCCCTTATTTTTGCTGTACATGTGTGCCGCCATTTTTTATCTCTTTTGTGTAAGACTTCCTGTAAACCACTAAAGCTGAGTAGTCATATTGAGAGTGACACGGGTGTGCCGTTTTGACTGTTAATGTTTATTATGGAATCCAGAAAGACCGGCATCATTTGTGCAGTTAGGGGTTGCCATAATAGCTGGTACAAATGCAATAAATCTCTCTAAAAAACAAAACAAAAAAAAACCTTTGTTTTGATAATCCCAGCAGCACCAGAGCTCAATGTGGATGTGGTTCACATGCACCCATGATCTATATCCACACATCCATCCAGTAAAACCTTTTATGAAAATGGCAATCGAACAATAAATACAATAGTATCAAATGTTGATAAAAATATGCTGATTTATCTGGCTTATTTAATTCTGTATTTTGCTATTATATATTGCTAAAAAATGTGAATAATGAATTTTTATTGTGATTTGTACTTGTCAAATAACTCATAATGTGTTGAATGAGAAAGATACTGCTGCTGGCTGTCACATTCATGCCATAAGCTTTTTTATCTTTATGTTTTTAAAGGAGATATAGGTTTTTGACTGTACTAAATGATAAACTATAATAAATTCATGTTTTTTGCGGGGATGATGTATTTTTGTAAGTCAACCCTATACTTTTGGATTAGTGGGGAAAAAATAAGCACTTACATTTAGCATTTTAAGCATTTTCCAACAAGTTCATCTTTACAGAAATACCAGTGATGTGCAGGTCAATGTATAAACAACCCGCACCTGACCGACGTTTTCAACTAACCTGCCCGCAACTCAGACCAAAAAATATATATATATATTGTACCCGACCAGCTCTCTTGTCCGCATTTTTTTAAAGTTGTAATTGTTTAAAATAGTTAATTTGCATCTTTATTTCAAAATACCCGACCAACCGTGACCTGAATATCATTTAAAATATTTTTGGATGACTCGTAACCTCGGGTGACCTCGGGTGACCGCAGGCACCCACTCATTTCGGATGAACCCACGCATTGCTGATGAATACTAATTTTATGAATTTTTAGGTGTAAATGCGTTTACTATAAATATTAAAAGTTGAATTTTGACTTTAAAATTTATAAAAGTTGAGTTAATCTGTTGTTGGACAAAGTGTCATAAACTTTTGTTAAACACAGAGCTTATTTTTTGCTATAATCCAAAAATCTATGGGAAAAATTAATGGGCTTTTTTGCAAGAGAACCAGTATCCCGCTAACTTCCGGCTTAGCCAGCCTAATCTTACGAAAAATCATACATATTTTACCAGTTGGCTAATTCGCACACCTAACTTGTCAAATGTCTTAAAAATAGGCACCAGAGGAATGTTTGTGGTAACCGTGGTATAAGAGGAATAATTGACTCAGGTCCTTTGAATTATTCGAAAATAATGCACACTCCGCTTCGCGTCGTGCCGCATTGCACCTTGGGCCCTATTTTAACGATCTAAGCGCATTGTCTAAAGCGCACAGCGCAACGTCTAAATGGGCGTGTCCGAATGCACATTTGCTAATTTAACGACGGGAAAAATGGTTTGTGCGCCGAGCGCATGGTCGAAAAGGGTAGGTCCTATTATAGTGGGAGTATTTTGGGCGTAATGTGCAGTAAACCAATGAGAGACTCAGCTCTCATCCCCTTTAAAAGCAAGTTGCGCTGGCGCTATGTCTAATCCCTATTTAGATGACGGACTTTGTAAACTGAAAAACTAAGCTGAGGAAGAAGATCCCCAGTTTAAGATTAATGTTAAATAATTGTGTTGTTTTTCACTTGTATTGAAATTGTTTTTATTAAAACCTTTAAAACCCGTTTTCTTTTAGTCATGGAAGTAAAAAGCAGGCAATTGCTTTAAATGTATGACTATCCAATATCATCAAAAAATAATTTACAAGTAGGCTATGTAAGATAAGGTTTGTACTCTAAAAATACTTTATTTGTAACAAACAGGAGATAAAGAATTTACAAACGGCTCTCCCTCCCCTCACGTTTCAGCACTCTGGACAGCATTTTTTTAGCAAAGAGTTTTTTTTAAGCATTACTTAAAAATGTTTCTCATCTTACCATATCCGCAGGTACAGAGTCATCCATAAATCCGTGAGGAGCATTAAAAAAAAACATTTAAAAACAGATGCATTTGTTTAAAGCAAAACATTTATTTACTTACCAGGCTGCAGGTGAAGCAGCTCTTTGTGCCTTCTAACGTCTCATAATTAGTCCTCATTTATGTCCAAGAGACTCAATAATAATCTTTTACATTCAATCCTTTAATCTTTCACAATTAAAAGCGTTTTTGTGCTGCTGCGCATTCATGTAATTTGTGATAAGCAAACCCGCGTTGTCCCCCGTTTATAGGCGCATTTTACTAATGCGCTCTTTAAATAACATAAAACACATTGCGCCATTGACTTTAGACTTTAGAGCAGGTTTTTGTTGGTCAATGGCGTAGTCTAATTTAGTTTCCTCAAAATAGCAACGCGCCAACAATGCGCCTGAACACACCTCGTTTTCAGACCAGAACGCCCATGGGCGCAAAAGGGGGCGCAAATGCATTTGCTATTTAAACAACGCGGCGCTAAACGTGAAAATTACAATTGCGCAGGGTGGAAACTAGCAAATGACACTTGCGTCGCGCATTGCGCTGCATTGCGCCGGGTGTAAGATAGAGCCCCTTGGGTGTGCATTATTTTCTTATAATTCAATGGCTGTCATCAATTATTCCTTACATAATTACATGCAACCCTAACCCCCTATAGGTAGTACATGTTGTTACTTTATATTACTAGTATTTAATTATATAGTTACACTGTAAGACAGACACTGTAAAATAAAGTGTGAGCAAAAAGAACAAAGAACCCCCGCCCCTAACCCCGCACCTGACCCCAACATCACAGGGGTCAAGGCAAATCGTACCAAAACTTCCGAATGTGGTCGTATGAATTAATACGTATTAGCCAACTCATAAAATATGTATGAATTCTCGTGGGATATAGCGTTGCAGCATCCTTGCGGCTCTCAATGGCCAATAAATGCGACCTCCGGTGGGCGCAACCTCCGAAAATTTAGCAGCAGATTGACGAGCGGATTTGTAATTTGCAAAAAATAATGCAAACATAAAATTGAGCAGATAAACTTGAACGCTTCTGTATGTGTCTGGCAAGGGGGCATGAAAAACGTCTTCCATATTTTGAATTTAGACTGCGGTACCCAATTCAACCTCTGTGGTACATACAGCTCCTTTAATCATTGATGACCATACTCAGTCAATATTAAAATATCAAGATTATATTTTCCCAGAATGTTCTTTACATTATGTAGGATGATTTTATAAAAAAAGATAATTACCAAAAATTAGTTCACATCATATATATATATATAGTAGACTGTCAAAAATAAAGGTACAAACGCTGTCACTGGGATAGTAAGGTACCATTTAATATGTACCTTTGAAGTCAGTATATGAGCCTATACTAATATGGACTTTTTGAAAGTGTACCACTGCCCCAGTGATAACTTTTGTACCTTTTTCTGAGAGTTTATAATAAAAATGAAATAGGAAATGTGTGGACATGGAAATAACAAATCTAGATAATGATTAAAAATCCAGAAAGTGTTCTTCTAAAATTATTGAAACATTTATACAAAAGTTTTTTTAAAAAACATTTTCAGACATAGGCAGAAATCCAACATTTACATATTACAGGAAAACACACTGAGAATAATAATACAAAAATATACAGAAATCATATCTCTATTTCTAAAAAGTTATAAAAAACAGATTTTGTACAGACTTACTTTGTACAAAGCACACACAGACCGCCAGCAGTGACAGCAGTCGGATCACTGCATTTGTTTTCATCTTTTAGTTTATGTTTCTTATTAATAATAAAATCCAGAAAAAGATAAAACCGTGTTGTCTAGCACTCAACAATATCCCAGGTATACGCTCATAAACTTCAAATCAAGAGAAGTTAAAGGGAGGGAGGACTCTCAGAAGGGTGTGAACCCCAGGTAGAAACTAGGAGGTGCTTTGGGCATAACAAAGTATCATGACATGCCAAAGCAAAGTTACCATGCAACCCACCAATGTTTTGAATCATTAAAAAACACTTTAGGCTCGACTCCAATGCTGCGGGAACCGCTTTTATTTATAGCGGCGTTACGGCATACCAAGATGCCCATGCACAACATGCAATCGGACACCTTAATGGAAAGTAAGAGTAAAAGAGATGACTAATGTAAAGTCAACAATCCTCTGTATACTGTTCACTTCATTTTCCACCTAACAAACACATAGCGAGACTCACCTCAGAACAGGAATATAAGCAGGGGTGTGGAGTACAAAAAATCCAGTATTTTCAGTCTCTTGCAGGATGTTATTTACGGTACAAATGTATCACTCAATAACCATTCAAATGCTTCATTAGTAATGTTGGTTTACTTGGAAGTATTCTTGTACTCCAGCAACTGTTTTTGAAATCAAGAAATTGCGTTTGCCTGATAATAAACTAGCTTATCTGCTTAGACTTAAAGTATATAAAAAGTCTATTTTCAATATCTTTACTCAATCTATGTGTGTACATAGAGATGACTACATGCTGTATGTGAATATGTCAGGCACTAAACAAACATCATAGACAAAGACGAGAAGGGTGAGTTGAGATTGTGACGTAATGAAAATCAAACAAAATCCAAAATCCTATTGTAGTGAATCAGACTTGAGACAATTGACAGGATTAAGCGAGTTGTAATGCAGGGTGGAGGGTAGCCTACAGTATTAAAGAATTCATTGAGGTATTTGTGAGTCATTACAAAGTTGGTTTATTATGGGATGAGACTTTTACATTTTTCAAATGCTGTATCATTGCCATTGTGTTTTGTCTTAATTGTTTTATTTAAATATAGAAAGAAGTAAAAGACCATAAAACTAGGGAATCATGGTTCAGGACGCTTTAAGGTTTGTATGAAGAAATTATGTGCAATTCTTATTCACTGCAAAAAAATTACTTTCTTACACTGCAAAAAATAATTTTCAAGCAAAAACATTCTTAGTATTTTTGTTTTGTTTTCAGTAAAAATATCAAAATTTTTTAAAATTAAGATGCTTTTTCTTAATGAGCATAATAACCCAAGAAAATAAGTCTAGTTTTTAGACCAAAAATATCAAATTTAAGTGATTTTGTGCATAAAACAAGCAGAAAAATCTGCCAATGGGGTAAACAAAAAAATCTTGAACATTTTTCTTAAACACTAAATTCAAGAAAAATTTGCTTACCCCATTGGCAGATTTTTTTTGCTTGTTTTGTGCACAAAATCACTTAAATTTGATATTTTTTTTCTAAAAACTAGACTTATTTTCTTGGGTTGTTTTGCTCATCAAGAAAAAGCATTTTTAGATATTTTTACTGAAAACAAGACAAAAGTACTAATAATTTTTTTATTGAAAATAGTTTTCAGTAGTATTTTTACAGTATAGTTACAGTAGTAGTTTTGTCTTATCTAAAAATTCTTAAATTAGCCTTTTCTTGGTGAGCAAAATTACCTTTGTATTTATAGACACAATATACAATTTAAGTGAATTTGTGCTTAAAACAAGCAAAAATATCTGCCAGTGGGTTGAGAAAAAAAATCTTGAAATAAGTTTTCTTTTTTCTTAAACAAACACTGCAAAAAATTATTTTCAAGAAAAGAATTCTTATTATTTTTGTCTTGTTTTCAGTAAAAAATATCTAAAAATTCTTAAATTAAGAAGCATTTCTTGATGAGCAAAATGACCTAAGAAAATTAGTCTAGTTTTTAGACCAAAAATATCAAATTTAAGTGATTTTGTGCATAAAACAAGCAAAAAAATCTGCCAATGGGGTAAGCTAATTTTTCTTGAATTTACTGTTCAAGAAAATTGTTTAAGATTTTTTGCTTACCCCATTGGCCAACATTGGAAGATTTTTTTGCTTGTTTTATGCAATGCACAAAATCACTTAAATTTAATATTTTTGGCCTAAAAACTTGGGTCATTTGTTAAAAACAAGACAAAAATACTAAGACAACTTTTTCTTGACTTTTTTTTGCAGTGAACAAACTTAATTCAACCAACTTTTTCTCACCCCATTGGCAGATATTTTTGCTTGTTTTAAGCACAAATGTACTTAAATTGTATATTTTCTTAGGTAATTTTGCTTATCAAGATAATACATCTTGATTTAAGATTTTTTAGATATTTCTAGGTTAGAAAGTAATTTTTTGCAGTATAAGAAGCTATACTGAAAAAATTGTCCTAAGCTGTCACTGGGGCAGTACCATTTTGGTACAGATACATTTGGTATCAATATTAATATGCACTCTTTGGTACAAAAATGTAGCTTACCATTAAGGTACTTATATGCAGTATGTACCTTTAGGGCAGCGTTTCTTAAAGTGTGGGGCGGGCCCCAGTGGTAAGGAATAGGAACATTAGTAGTGGGGCGTGACAAACGGGAAGGAATTTGGTAATTTTTGTGAACTCCATTCCTTTATTTATTGACCATTTAAATATAAGCCTTACTTAAAACAACATCAGACTGTGAAGAAAATGGCAAGCAGAACAATAGCCTACAAGAATGAATTAACGTCTGAATGTTAATTGAAGCGAAAACAAAAACGTTAATGTGGAGAGGCGGTATAAAAGTTAAGAATGGATAAGTTTGTGACACAGAATGGAAAGAAAACTGGAGATTCAGCACCAGCTGAGAAAACCAAGACAGTGGACCTAATCAACTCAACACTGTTAAAAAAAGATCCTTATATTTTACAGTGGTTTACCATTATTTAAAATTACAATTAAAACGCTGTAAAATTACAAAATTAATCTGTCAATTAACAGCTCGACACAATGATAATTTTCTGACGGTCTTAGTACACGATGTAACTACAGAAGAGTCAAGTTTTAAATAGGAAAAATATTGAATTGATTAAATTCAATTAATCTTTTTTTTTCAGTGTGACACAGTATGATGTTTAAATTCAGCTTTGCAAACATTTATTGACACTCGATATAAAAAAAGGAATGTAAACATTTAAACAAAACTGTTTTTTTAATGTCTTCCATAAAATATAAATCTCTCTTAGCTTTTAATTGCTAAGACACATTTTCGTACCTTTCTTAGACCAGCTGACACCCTACACAAGCAAAAGGGGCTGTGACCTTTCTATAAAATAAATGGCAAGCACAACTATTTGCTTTGTTGTTTATTAAAAAACATATTTACAACAGAAAAAGGCTCAGGTTGAATCTAATTACATCATCATGAACAACCAAATGACAAAATAAAAAAAACAGCCTTTCAAATGTTCAACTTCAGAGCAAGACATCTGACACAGGCTGACAGTAGGCTTCTGAAACCACAGAGCTGACATTCGTAGTATTTAAGCACACACTTCAGTAAATGAATGTGATGTCATAAAGACGTCTGATGGACACTTCAGTGATCACCGTCTGTGACCGCCTCACATGCCGTCACCTCCGCCCCATGATAAAGCTGGGCACCTCAGCATCATCTTCTTTCTCTTCTACTTCAGATGGAGAGGATGCGGCCGACGACTCTGAGTCCCCTGAAACAGACATGAGTATATGTTAATCTATGTTAATGTAAATTTATTTTATGGGGTACCATCCTTAAACATGGCAAACAGTAATATGATGTATATCAATATCATCTCTAACCTTCTTCTTTCTGGCTCTCCATCTTGGCCTTCTTTGCCATCAGCTTCTTTTGTTTCAACTTTTCTCTTAAAAGACAACAAATTATATTTATAATTAAGCAACAAAATAAAAGTCCTGCTCGTACTGTCATTATAGAGTGCTCTAGTCTAGAGATTTAAAATAACATAAATGTACTGTTTTGCAAACCTTTTCTTTCTGCGTTTGGCTGTTCTTTCTTCAGCAGCCTTTTGATTTTCTTTCACCTTCTCAATGTAATCTTCATCCAGCTTTTGCTGTAAGAAAAATGGTAGCATAAGTGTATTTACACAAGAATCACAACTGTTTGAAACAATAGTTCACAGGACAGTTTATAGAGGCTGCACCCTGTGACGCCCAGGGCAGAACAATGCCATTATGGCTCGGAGGCAACACCCAAATTCGGTCATTTATGTGCTACAAATCAGCAAAGTAAAAACATTTTCTAAAATGTACATATATGTCTAGTAGTGAATTTTATTGTTGTCTTTTGTTTGCACACATGCACTTTATGTGGCTAGGTTAAAAATTTACTTGTTAGTCCTTAGCTCCATGTTGTTTAAAGGGGACATTTTATAAGACTTTTTAAGATGTCAAATAAATCTTTGGTGTCCCCAGAGTACATATGTGAAGTTAAAGCTCAAAATACCATATAAAGAATTTATTATAACATGTTAAAATTGACACTTTGTAGGTGTGAGCAAAAATGTCCCATTTTTGGGTGTGTCCTTTTAAATGCAAATGAGCTGATCTCTGCACTAAATAGCAGTGCAGTGGTTGGATAGTGCAGATTAAGGGGCGGTATTATCCCCTACCGACATCACAAGGGGAGCCAAATTTCAATGACCTATATTTTTACAGGACTGCAGAGAATGGTTTACCAAAACTAAGTTACTGGGTTGATCTTTTTCAGGTTCAATTTTCTAAGTTAATAGAAGCACAGGGGACACAACTATAGCACTATAGATTTTCAAGATATGTCCCCTTTAATGTAGTTTAGTGTCTGTATGTAGCACCACGGGGTCCTGGAGAAACGTTGCCTTTTGTACTGCACTGCTATATGCTTAAAAAGGCCGAAAAAAGCTTCTTGACTGATCAAGTATTAAGAATGCACAGCAGTGCTGTGTGCTAAACTAAAGCATATGCATTGCAAAGATGCTTGAAATAGATCATCAAAGAAAATTAATGAAACCTACTTTATCAGACATTCGTTCCAGAAAGTCTTGTCTCTGATATTCACGGCGACGCAGGTGTCTATACACGTGAAATTCACCACTGCCTGCTCCAGCACTTGAACCTGAAGACAGAAAGCAACACACAACACGTTATAATACAAAACCTTTTCTGAATATTAAAGATCGTCATAATGCACACATGTACAGAAGTAAGATAAAAAAATATATATATATAATAAATTGCCCTGTTTTCTATCATTTCTCATTTTTTCTTTAACTCTTTCCCCGCCATTGACAAGATATCTCGTCAATTAAGAGAAAACGCTTCCCCGCCAATGACGAGATTTTCCGTCTTTCCGCAATACCGCTATTATCCACCAGGTGGCGCCCTTCCGCAACTTTTTAAACCCAGAAGTATTGCCCTATGGCAAGCGGCTGCATGTCCGTGTCTGTTTTAAAGATCGCACTGAATGTGATCTCTATGAAAAGTCCGTCACAAAAATGGAATTATCTCTGCTTTTTGCTCCAAATGTGGTGTTTTTGCAAAAACCTACCCATATTCAAAAGCTGATTGCAAAAGAACCACTGAAGGTAGGATGAAACGTTTTTTTTTTTTTTTGAAAGCAGAGGGTCTGTTCTTTCATTTGGTATATTGTATGTTTATATATTTAAAGAATAAAATTTTCTGGAAGGCATTAAACTTTGGTGAAAATCATGAAAAACGCTGGCGCTGGCTGGCAACTTTTTTTTAAAACGCTGGCGGTGAAAGAGTTAAAGTTCTTTCTGTAAGGTGCTTTACAACAATAAATGCAACACTACAGATATAAATTTGAATTGAATTGAAACAGTCTATTATACTGTTATAATTTGTTTGGCTTTAATTAAATAATATGAAATAAAAACAGCTGTACAAACTTATAAACATTGGGTGACCTTACATTTGATTGAAATAGGGCTTAACCGATTATAATCGGCACGTCATTAAGCATTTTTATGGTCGTCAGTATTGGTCACTCAAAACAATTAGCTGATTAAATCATTTAATTTATAAAATACGCTATTTAGCCCTAACGCAGCCATCTCCGTCGAATATAATTTTGATATAAAGGCGGGTCTAAAGTTATTTCATGCATTCTGACTTATTAACACTGTTAGAAAGTTGGGTTTTTCATGTTAAACATAGGCAAAGGTTCAAAAAAGCAGATGGACGTATGACAGAGTATTTCTGTGCTGAATGCACTTCGCCAGGGTTTTGTACAAGTTTCAGAAAGCTTTTTCAAAGATGAAAGATCCATACATAACAATCTTGCTTTCTTTCAGTACAGGAAGTACAGCGGAAGTCCTTATATAGGCATTTCACCCAGAATAGTGCACACACACAAACCAAAGAACCCAGCATTATGGAAACAATGGATATAGTTTGTTTATTTGGGGTAGCAGCGAAGTTGTGCGTTTATTTTACACTGGATTTCGTTGAAATGGGGAGATCCCAACCGGGTCACAAGTCGCAGGCGGAAAGTAAAACCATAGACATTATATACATAGACACCTCAGAGACTGACGCTGCCTATCTAAGCTGACATATCAGCGTGGCCGCCAGCTTGTATGAGTCCCCAATGCACCCCCCCTGCATTTATTCCTACTGAGGAAGGTACAATAATCTACAATAATCATAACTCCACGAATTTCCACACGGTTTGGTTGCACCCAAGTTACGATGACATAATATTATAAATGGTAAAATAACCAAAATGATTGTTCAATCTTACTTGTGAAAGGTAATCCCATCCGGTCTGGTATCAATACTGCATCGGTTATTGCAACCGTAAGCTGCACAAAATACGGGCATAGTTGCTCGCCCTCCATTGACTCCAATTGACTCTAGTGCTAGCGTAGAGTAAGGAGACCCATCCAATATGGCGGCGACACTGGATTACGTTCCAGCACGTCATGAGTTTTCAACGTATATAATGTCTATGTTTTGTTGACAATCGTCACGCAAATGCATTTAATGTAAACGACACAAACACGTAGTGAATCATAAGTTGTCCAGAGATCGCAGGATAATGTTTTGTGTGTGTGTTGCTTGCTTGTGACTCGCTCCATCCGCGATACATCTCCATGGGCTTAAGGTCTTCCAGGTAAGGAGCAGTAAAGCTGATCTGTCTTTTATAAATCTGATAAAACTAAAGACTCTTCAGAGATATGAAGGATGCAATACTACTCTATAGGTACTCAAGATTAACATGAGTTTTCCTATGTGGGTCACTTTGTGCTAAAACATCTCATTTCTCATCTGAATGTTAACAGACAAATCATGAAATAAGCCGGTATCACTCACATAGAGGTGTAACCCCTGATCAGAATTTATATTGTTAGCATGCATGCATTCATGATGCTGTGAGCTTTTCTATATGCTATATATGAATAAGCCCCTAGACTGTTTGTAAACGTAAATAAATCACACAAACCCATTACATCTCGCACAAACTCTGGTGGTGCTCGAGGATTCCATTCTTTTGGTCTCTCTGGTACGTTCACAGGCTTGTCCTGTAAAAAACACAATTTAAAAATATATTTCACGAATACTGATTTAGCAACTGTGCATTAGCATCATTAGCATAACCGCTGCAGCGGGAACTCACAGGGTTTCGCATCAGTCTCTCCAGCTTTAAGCGCTGCTCCTCTGCTGGAGTTTTGGCGATTATTAACGGCTGCGATTCTTTACCAGGACCTTTCCCTGATCGAGCATCTTTCTTTTCCGCAGACATGTTTCTCCCAGCGTTTTCTCTTCGTACAGTAACTACTTTGGGTCTTCTTCTTTTAATTTAATGGCGGTTGGAAAACAACTGTTGGTGCGTTTGCGCCCCCTACAGGGTGGAGTGTGAAGCGCTGATGTCGCTGAATGAAAAATATTTAATTTTTCAGTCATCTTGTAAATATAGTTTAATTGGGATACTGACGATGTACATTTTTTGTTTAAATTCTAAAACATTATTTAATTTATTTTAACTTATTTTTTGATCACAGCTTTTAACTGTGATTTTAAAATGTTTTGTTTGCTTTTTTCTCTTGTGTCGAAAATAAGGCTATTTGAAATTCTTAACACAGGAGTTCAACAATTCCTAAATACAATATGGTGCATGAAAAATACAATAGGAAAGCTGTCTGTATTTGTATATATTTAAATATTTTTATTTAACTTGATTTCTTTTTTGAAATTTGATAGTTATGTCATTACAACTAAAACATTAACAAATAACAACAATTAAAAATAACTTAAAGGAACAGTATGTAGGATTGTGGCCAAAACTGGTATTGCAATCACAAAACTTGTGGCTAAAACTGGTACTGCAATCACACAACTGGTAGCCAATACACAACATGACAACATAAACATCAGTTGAGGGCTGCAACTCCACTTTTTAAATGACAATATCCTGGCCGGCCCACTGTTGTGAGTGATATAAGTATTTGAAATAAAAATTATATCTTAATGTCTAGTGACATATCAGGGCCATGTTATGATTAATTTATATAAATTTCTTACATACTGTTCCTTTAATAAAAAAGAAACGCAAAATGAAGAAAAAGAAAAAAGAAAAAGAAAAAAACAAGTATTATCATGGCTCAAAGCAAACAAAAGAAAAAATATATGTTTAAAAGAGGTAAGGACATTGTACAAATTAAGAGAATGTTCTGAGTGCTTTCTTGTTGAGAGAAAATAAAATTGTTTTTGAAAACTGTTTTAACTCTTGAATAACAACAAATAAAATCTGTTTACAGTTAAAAATTTTGCATTTATATATATATATAAATGCAAAATTTTTAACTACATATTTATAAAACCTACATAAATACAGAATCAGATTTATTATAAAGCATGCATTTAAATCTCCTTCATAAAACAACTTTTAACAATCTTACTTGAAATAAATAGCTTTAACCAACATATTTCCAAAACTGCTGAGTAGAATTGCACGACCAAAACATAAGCGTTTCAGTGTCATTTTGATAAAATATTAGGGCTGGGCATAGATTAATCTAGATTAATCTCATACAAAATAAAAGTAATTTTTTGCATAATATATGAGTTTATGATGTGTGTAAATATTAAAATTAATAAATAAATTTATATATATACATGTAAATGTTTCTTAAATACATACATGAATGTGTGTGTATTTATATATACGTAATAATTACACACAAACTCATATATTATGCAAAAAATTACTTTTATTTTGTATGAGATTCATCTAGATTAATCTATGCCCAGCTCTACAAAATAGAATTTTTTCATTAGAAAATTTTTGGTAGGGTATATATTATGACGTAATTAAAAATCAACTTCTTTAACTTTGTTTGTAAGTAAAAATCGTTTTTGCAAGGACCATATATTATTCCTATATTATTAAAAGGCTTTTTCAATATGAAATTGCCAGGAAATTGCAGCTGGAGCACAAGCAATATTCTCAATGAACATAGCTCTTATTTTATGGTTTCTTCCTTTCTTTTAACTTGATTTCTATCTTTTGAACCTGAAGTGCCGATGACGTCATAAAAATCATAATCCGTATTGGTGGAAGTGACAGACTGTACATTTTGAATGCTCATAATTTCTGAATTATTAATTTTCTCAATGATTCGGAGCACACTACTTTAAAGATAACTATAAGACCAACATATATGAAATAAAAGTAAAATATAAAAATAGCTTTTTTTATTTAATGGTGACTTTGACGTCTGAACTGCAAAAATCAAACAATATTAAAAAATTCACCCCAAATCTTCATTAATATTACAATGGCACTACTATGATTTGTCTGTGCTTGGTTAAGGATAAAAAAATAAACTTTCTGATGCTGCTGTGAGACTTTCAGCACAACACTACACAGACAGTTTGTCTGACTCCCTAATAAAAGTGCTCTCTCTACTGACCTAGGAATCTGATTGAAACGCAATCAAAGATTTTAAGAACCTTTACTTGACTGCCATCTTATGGTCAAAATAAGAAACGCGGCATCACTATGTTATTTGCTACTGGGGTATTCAAATCACGTGTTTATGGAGAAATAAATCAAGCTGTTATGCAGAGCTTGGTTTAGTTACTGCTGTTTTGTTTGTGTTTTTCTTACAAAAGTGATTCGAAGCAAGGACATTAAGGGCCTTTGTTGATTTTCTTTCCTTATTACTTTGTAAACCTTTAACAGTTAGGTGCACATTTTTTTAAACATTAAAATAAGAAATGTCAAACCATATTTAGCTATGGCTATCACATATCATTACATTATTGTACAGTAAATGTCCATGAGCCCATGCTATTGCCATAACACTATTTGCTAGTGTTATATAGTATCTTTATCCCATTGCATTTATCAAGGATGCTCTTTCTTAATATAGATATCTTGTCACGTCATGTGTCACTTCCTTAACAGGACACCAACATCTGTTCTTTCCTGTACAGTAAATAGCAGGGCAAGGCCAGCAGCAGTTTTGGCCCATACCACCCATACAGTACATCTGCAGACAGCTCACATCCTGCATCAACCTGTTTATATTTTAAAGTTATATTTTTAACATTTGTATTCGGGTCTTCTTGAGTATTTTAGTGTTTAAATAGTTATAAATCGGCCATAATAACTGACGTTTAATACATACACTCACCTAAAGGATTATTAGGAACACCATACTAATACTGTGTTTGACCCCCTTTCGCCTCCAGAACTTCCTTAATTCTAAGTGGCATTGATTCAACAAGGTGCTGAAAGCATTCTTTAGAAATGTTGGCCCATATTGATAGGATAGCATCTTGTAGTTGATGGAGATTTGTGGGATGCACATCCAGGGCACAAAGCTCCCGTTCCACCACATCCCAAAGATGCTCTATTGGGTTGAGATCTGGTGACTGTGGGGGCCATTTTAGTACAGTGAACTCTTTGTCATGTTCAAGAAACTAATTTGAAATGATTCGAGCTTTGTGACATGGTGCATTATCCTGCAGGAAGTAGCCATCAGAGGATGTGTACATGGTGGTCATAAAGGGATGGACATGGTCAGAAACAATGCTCAGGTAGGCCGTGGCATTTAAACAATGCCCAATTGGCACTAAGGGGCCTAAAGTGTGCCAAGAAAACATCCCCCACACCATTACACCACCACCACCAGCCTGCACAGTGGTAACAAGGATGATGGATCCATGTTCTCATTCTGTTTACGGCAAATTCTGACTCTACCATCTGAATGTCTCAACAGAAATCGAGACTCATCAGACCAGGCAACATTTTTCCAGTCTTCAACTGTCCAATTTTGGTAAGCTCATGCAAATTGTAGCCTCTTTTTCCTATTTGTAGTGGAGATGAGTGGTACCCGGTGGGGTCTTCTGCTGTTGCACCACATCCGCCTCAAGGTTGTGTGTGTTGTGGCTTCACAAATGCTTTGCTGCATACCTCGGTTGTAACGATTGGTTATTTCAGTCAAAGTTGCTCTTCTATCAGCTTGAATCAGTCGGCCCATTCTCCTCTGACCTCTAGCATCAACAAAGTATTTTCACCCACAGGACTGCCGCATACTGGATGTTTTTCCCTTTTCACACCATTGTTTGTAAACCATAGAAATGGTTGTGCTTTGAAAATCCCAGTAACTGAGCAGATTGTGAAATACTCAGACCGGCCCCTCTGACACCAACAACCATGCTCAGAATTGCTTAAATCACCTTTCTTTTCCATTCTGACATTCAGTTTGGAGTTCATGAGATTGTCTTGACCAGGACCACACCCCTATATGCATAGAAGCCACTGCCATGTGATTGGTTGATTAGATAATTGCATTAATGAGAAATTGAACAGGTGTTCCTAATAATCCTTTAGGTGAGTGTACATCTAAAATGCATGTTTTTAGATTCTTACACAATTGTATTAACAAAAAAATTCAATGTAAAGCTGTGTTTACCATGCAACTAAATTAGATATGACACTACACTAAAAATATTGCCATAAAACTGAGGGTGCACATATTGTGTAACTAAGAAGGATATCATGCACAATTAAAATAAATGATATTAAGATATACATTGTATATCTAATATATACATTAGATACATTTTATGCAGTTTTAAACACAGTAATTATATATTTATAATGGACTTGATAACCTGGGTTTCGGCCAAGGATAATACAATAAAATCTACATATAAAAGATAATTCTTATAAGGTAAATCAGTCTTCGGGACATAAAAGTGTTAGAAACAGAATCACTATTGTATACCTGCACATAAACCCAGGTGAACAGCACAGCCATAGAGTCAGTCAAGCAAACAGGACCCATGGTCCCTACAGGCCCACTCACATTTCTCCTTAGCATTATCCCTGTGCCCATATGTGTCTGTATCTTTATAGTCGTGCATGCTTATATGCATATGACTTCCATTATTTATTCTACCTATCTATTTACATTATAATATGTGTTTGTTGACCTACTATACCTGTGTATATATATGCATATGTAAGCATGCTTTAGATGTTAAATCCTGTCTGAGTTGAGTGTGCTCACAGGCATGATTCATTCTGTCTTAACAGCGGTCCCAGCAGTCCGCTGTAATTTAAACCATGCCCTCAAATCTCCACAGACGTCCACAGTGTCACAGATTGTGTGTTGTGAGTTTCCTTCAGGGCAATGAGTGTCCAACCTAAAGAATCCAATTACCCTATAGACGCATACAGACGAAAGCAGACTGCTGATCGATTACACAATGCTACACACATCATGCATATGTACTGGAAGAATAGAGATGCTTCGAAGCTGATATTTTGAGGATATTAAACAGTATAATGGAAAATAAACCGCTGGTAGAAACACAAAGGGGAGAAATTACAATGTGCAGTGTAGCAGCTATACTGTACAACTGGAAGTGCTGAGCTAATGAGCTTTTTATTTAAAATCAATCGACTTTCAGTCGATTTCTTGTGCAGTTTATCGGCGTACTTTATCACTGGATTTGATGCTGTGTTAATTAAATGCCTTAAATTTGAAGCACTGAAGAGTTACAGTCGGTTCATCTGGAGATGTTTTTGTTCAGCCACACTTCTCTGGTTCTTTAAACTTAGAATTTGCCTACAGAAGTTAATCTGTTAAGCGAGTAATGGTGTGTGACACCTCAATATGTCATTTATATTTGATGCAATAAAACTGCAAAAATGAAGTTATTAAAATAATTTATATGCACTTTAACCCTTATTTCTGTAAAGCAGTGATAAAGCCTATGGACACAAACATACATTTTATTGGATGAAATTAGTGTATTACAAGTTTTTAGTGTTAGTATAGTATAGTATAGTATAGTATAGTATAGTATAGTATAGTATAGTATAGTATAGTATAGTATAGTATAGTTTAGCATAGCATAGAATAGAATAGTATAATATAGTATAGAATAGCAAAGTATAATATAATATAGTATAGTATAATATATAATAGAATAGAATAATATAGTATAGTATACTATAAAAAAGTATAGAATAGAATAGAATAGAATAGAATAGAATAGAATAGAATAGAATAGAATAGAATAGAATAGAATAGAATAGTATGGTTTACAATACTATACAATAAAATAGAAAATAATAGTATAATATAGAAAATAATAATATGGTACATTATAGTATAGTATATAATAGAAAAGTATAGAACAGAATAGTGTAACTATACGAGCTTCACTCGTGAAAAATAGAATAGTATAGTATATTATAGAATAGAAAATTATAATATAGTATAGTATACTATAAAAAGTATAGAATAGAATAGTATAGTTTAGAATACTATAGAATAGAAAAGAATAATATAGTATAGTATAGAATATAATAAAAATAGAATAGTATAGAATAAAGTAGAAAAGTATAAAACTGAATAGAATAGTTTAGTATAGAATACTATAGAATAGAATAGTATAGTATAGAATACTATAGAAAAGATTAGAAAAGAATAGTATAATATAGAATAGAAAATAATAACATGGTACATTATAGTATAGTATATAATAGAAAAGTATAGAACAGAATAGTGTAACTATACGAGCTTCACTCGTGACAAAAAGTATAGTATAGTATATTATAGAATAGAAAATAATAATATAGTATAGTATACTATAAAAAGTATAGAATAGAATAGTATAGTCTAGAATACTATAGAATAGAAAATAATAATATAGTATAGTATAGAATAGTATAGAATAGAATAGTATAGAATTCTATAGAATAGAGTAGAAAAGTTTAGAACTGAATAGAATAGTTTAGTATAGAATACTATAGAATAGAATAGTATAGTATAGAATACTATAGAAAAGATTAGAAAACAATAGTATAATATAGAATAGAAAATAATAAAATGGTACATTATAGTATAGTATATAATAGAAAAGTATAGAACAGAATAGTGTAACTATACGAGCTTCACTCATGACAAATAGAATATTATAGTATATTATAGAATAGAAAATATTAATAATATAGTATAGTATACAATAAAAAAGTATACAATAGAATACAATAGTATTGTTCAGAATATTATAGAATAGAAAATAATAATTTAGTATAGTATAGAATATAATAGAATAGTATAGTATATAATTCTATAGAATAGAGTGGAAAAGTATAGAACTGAATAGAATAGTTTAGTATAGAATACTATAAAATAGAATAGTATAGTATAGCATACTATAAAAAAAGATTAGAAAAGAATAGTATAATATAGAATAGAAAATAATTATATGGTACATTATAGTATAGTATATAATAGAAAAGTATAGAACAGAATAGTGTAACTATACGAGCTTCACTCATGACAAATAGAATATTATAGTATATTATAGAATAGAAAATAATAATATAGTATAGTATACTATAAAATATAGTATACTATAAAAAAGTATACAATAGAATAGAATAGTATTGTTTAGAATATTATAGAATAGAAAATAATAATATAGTATAGAATATAATAGAATAGTATAGTATATAATTCTATAGAATAGAGTGGAAAAGTATAGAACTGAATAGAATAGTTTAGTATAGAATACTATAAAACAGAATAGTATAGTATAGAATATTATAGAAAAGATTAGAAAAGAATAGTATAATATAGAATAGAAAATAATAATATGGTACATTATAGTATAGTATATAATAGAAAAGTATAAAACAGAATAGTGTAACTATACGAGCTTCACTCGTGACAAATAGAATAGTATAGTATATTATAGAATAGAAAACAATAATAATATAGTACAGTATACTATAATAAAGTATAGAATAGTATAGTTTAGAGTACTATAGAATAGAAAATAGTAATATAGTATAGTATAGAATATAATAGAATAGTATAGTATATAATTCTATAGTATAGAATAGAAAAGTATAGAACTGAATAGAATAGTATAGTATAGAATACTATAGAAAAGATTAGAAAGGAATAGTTTAATATAGAATAGAAAATAATAATATGGTACATTATAGTATAGTATATAATAGAAAAGTATAGAACAGAATAGTGTAATTATACGAGCTTCACCCATGACAAATAGAATATTATAGTATATTATAGAATAGAAAATATTAATAATATAGTAAAGTATACTATAAAAAGGTATACAATAGAATAGAATAGTATTGTTTAGAATATTATAGAATAGAAAATAATAATATAGTATAGTATAGAATATAATAGAATAGTATAGTATATAATTCTATAGAATAGAGTGAAAAAGTATAGAACTGAATAGAATAGTTTAGTATAGAATACTATAGAATACAATAGTATAGTATAGAATACTATAGAAAAGATTAGAAAAGAATAGTATAATATAGAATAGAAAATAATAATATGGTACATTATAGTATAGTATATGATAGAAAAGTATAGAACAGAATAGTGTAACTATACGAGCTTCACTCATGACAAATAGAATATTATAGTATATTATAGAATAGAAAATAATAATAATATAGTACAGTATACTATAAAAAAGTATAGAATAGAATAGTATAGTTTAGAATATAATAGAATAGTATAGTATATAATTCTATAGAATAGAGTGGAAAAGTATAAAACTGAATAGAATAGTTTAGTATAGAATACTATAGAATAGAATAGTATAGTATAGAATACTATAGAAAAGATTAGAAAAGAATAGTATAATATAGAATAGAAAATAATAATATGGTACATTATAGTATTGTATATGATAGAAAAGTATAGAACAGAATAGTGTAACTATACGAGCTTCACTCATGACAAATAAAATATTATAGTATATTATAGAATAGAAAATAATAATAATATAGTACATTATACTACAATAAAGTATAGAATAGAAGAATTTAGAATACTATAGAACAGAAAATAGTAATATAGTATAGTACATAATATAATAGAATAGTATAGTATATAATTATATAGTATAGAATAGAAAAGTATAGAACTGAATAGAATAGAATAGTATATAATACTATAGAATAGAATAGTATAGTATAGAATACTATAGAAAAGATTAGAAAAGAATAGTATAATATAAATTAGAAAAGAATAATACGGTATAGTATAGTCTAGCATATAATAGAAAAGTATAGAACAGAATAGAAAATAATAATATAGTATAGTATAATATAGAAAAGTATAGAATAGTTTAGAATACTATAGAATAAAAGAGAATAATATAGTGTAGTATAGAATAGAATATAATAGTATAGTATAGAATTCTATAAAATAGAATAGAAAAGTATAGAATGGAATAGAATAGTATATAGTATAGTATAGAATACTATAGAATAGAAAATAATAATATGGTATACTATAGAAAAATAATAAAAAAGTATAGAATAGTATAGAATACTTTAGTATAAATTATGAAAAAAATAATATAGTATAGAATATAATAGAATAGTATAGTATAGAATACTATAGAACAGAATAATATTGAATACTATAGAGAAGTATAGAACAGAATAATATTGAATACTATAGTATAGAATAGATCTATGCTGAGTTGTGAGCTGCAAGTGGGAGTTCATTTAACCAACAGAAATAACGTGGAGAAGGAACACAGGGTGAAAGTGACAGAAGGTCACAGTCCTTTTTTTCTACTCTTGAGGGCATTAAATGAGGTGGAAAATGAACTACCGGGCAAACGACAACCTATCGAGATTGCAATGAAGAAAACAGACCTAAAGCCTTATTAAAGAGAAAACAGGATGTCAATGGCCCCAATAACACTGTTAGATGTTTTTTTAGAGAAGTCATATATGGCTGAACAAAGCCGTCCTGTTTACAAGAAATCTTTCATCTTCTATTTTATATCCCAAGCACACAGTAGGCCTAAAATTTGAATCCTGGAGAAAATTAAAACACATAAGCTTTTCTTTTTATTGGCCATATCGCTGGGTTGAAAAAACACCTTTTTTTTATATTGTGAACATTTAGGTTGAAGCCTTTATGCATGTGAAACTGCATCTAATATATTCATGCATTTTAAGGTGTTCCAAATGTGCATGCTTATCCATCACTATTATCGTGTTATACATTGTGTGCATTGTGAATCTCTTGTGCATTTCTAAGATTGACATTTGTTTTGTTTAAACCTGAAATCCACAGAAAGAAATCCCCACAGAACAGAAAACACCTTCAGCTCCATCGACGACGACATTCCTCATGCCTCCATAATCAAAAACATGGATTTGATCGCACATGCCGCAACAAGCAAATCCATCACAAACAAAACTCTTCAGCCTAAAATGAACCACAGCTCTCAGAAGTCATCATTCCCCCGGGGCATCGCTGCTAAAGTCAAGAGCAAGTGCTGAGGAAGGAAAATGAAGATGTATTGTAATACGAGGATTTGAGAGTCTCTGATGAGTGAGGATCATGTTCAAGGTCACCTTCACGCTACATGACAGATGTTGACTCTCACTGACCTCATGGGCCGAGCGCTGTCATGTCCGAGGAAAAGACGTTGATCATTCTTATTGTAGAATAGTTCGTTTATAAAGTAATAAGAAATTCAAGGCTAGTGCTAAATCGTGAATGAGTCGCCGCTAAAGGGCGTTGTTTGGCTTGATGTGGAGTTATTGCTTACATACTGTGCCACTGGAATTCATGCTAATTGTTACATAGCGATGTCATACATTTTCAGCAGATGATCTACTGAGCGAGTTTTTCTCATAGCTGTAACAGGATTGTGTCATTCTGAGATTTTCACAGAATTCAGGCTACTGCAGCGACACGTGACAGAATGACTGCATTCATCTATTTTAATTTTCATTATAATACATTTATATATAATTCTACTAAATTAAATTTTTATCATGGTGTTATAGTACACTTTAAAGTGATATTTAATGTTTTCAAAAATTTTTCACACCACAGAAAAAGGGGTGTGTAACCCATAGATATGTATAAAGGCTAGAAGTCTCGTCCGCACTGCTGGTCAATTGAGTGGAACGTCCGCATTTTGGCGGCCATCTTACCACAGGGCGCTCGCTCACTCGTAGCATTGAGTTTTAATGATGGAGGTACTTTTAAATGACCATAACTTGCTTAATTTTTACCGATTTTCAAACGGTTTGGTTTGTTATAAACGTCAAAGATGTACCTATGAAACTGCATACCTATACTAAAAATAAATAAAAAATTCATGAAACATGTAAAAGCGTCCAGAATTATAGCCACGTTAATAACGTTTGTAAAAAACCAAACCGTTTGAAAATCGGTAGAAAATTGAGCAAGTTATGGTCATTTAAAAGTACCTGCACCATTAAACTCAATGCTACGAGTGAGCGAGCGCCCTGTGGTAAGATGGCCGCCAGGTGATGCCGTTAGGGACTCGGCGGTAATACATCTAGCCTTTATACATATCTATGGTGTAACCCCCCAGCTAAATCTGAATGATAAAAACCCACCAAGCAGGCCATTTGCGGCTAGAGGGGATACAGCTACGGGCAAATCTCGCGAGATGTTGGGTTTAGGGTTAGGTTTGGGGGTAGGATTAAGATGAAAACAGCACACATCCAGCGAGTTTTTTACGAGCTGTATTTTCTTAGAAAGGATGTGTTTAAAACAACACAATCAGTGTTCGTTTAGGGCCAGATTTACTAAACGGGGCAAATGAGAGCGCAATTCCAAAAAAGCGCAGATGGGAGTGGTAATATCTGCGGTTTATTTACTAAAAAGGAGCTAATGAAGTAACACAGATGCAACAGGTGATTTCCATAATGATTAATGCAATCTACTAAGAGCAGCACAAATTAGTTCAGGGTCACAAATAAGCAGAGCTGATGAGGTGCGGGTGATCTACTAACGCCTGATGCGCTTGAGTTCAGCACCACGGACATTAAAGCTAAAGGTTAACAAGAAGTTTTGAAACACTTGCTATTGTGTGACTTCTCCTAGTGACTCCTCTTGAATTTCAAGCTCAAAGTAATTTAAGAAAATGCTTTTTTCTGCATTAAATTATGGGGCGCAAACATTAGTAAATCACGTTGCGTAAATCTTTTAAATAATCTCCTCCTATAAATTTTGCGTCTGAAAGGGAAACTCCTAAAAATGCATATGCAATAGGGTCAGTCGCGAAAATAACTAGACTTTTCAGCACTAATGATCCACTGCGGTTCTTAAGTAAATCCCGACAGTCGTTATTTAACGACAAAATGATTGTTTGTGCGGGTGCAAGTTGTTAGAAAACTTGGCCCCAAATGTGTTGTCCCAGAATCCACACATCCCTGTGTTATTATTGGAACACATATTTTGTGTTACTTTTAAAGGGGTCATATTATGAGATTTTTTAAAGATGTAAAATAAGTATTTGGTGTCCCCTGAGTGCGTATGTGTTAAATGTGCCGTATTTTGGGCGTGTTCTTTAAAATGCAAATGAGCGGATGAAGTGCAAACACTGGTCGCAATGATGGCAGTGTATTGCAGTTGAAGCTCAATTGTGCTGTCAATTTTTTTCTCTCCTCACTAAATGGCAGTGCCGTGGTTGGATAGTGGAGATTAAGGGCGGTATTATTGTAATTGGCCTTGCTACCTACCTCACAAAACAGGTTAAAGGCTGAGTGCACAATGTTTGAAAGCCAATGTTGATATTTGAAATCACATAAACAATCACGCCCCACCCCAATAGAATCTGGACCTACTTTTGATAGACCTGCCCCACACATACGCAACCCAGGCAACGATGTCAGTTAGAAGACACACTGCTTACTGCTGATTGGCTACAAGTGTGTTTTGGTACTCGCCCCGATTCCCTTTTCCAAAGCGTTTTTCACGAATTGTGCACTCCGCCTTTGAATCTGAACAAACAAATTTTTCACATGCTTGCAAAAAATGGCTCACCCAAACAAAGTTACATTTTTTTTTACGTTTTCTAGGTTGATAAAAGCACTGGGGACCCAATTATAGCACTTAAACATGAAAAAAAGTCAGATTTACACCCTATGACCCCTTTAACACAACTTGTTTTATTTTAACACAAAATGACTAGGGATGCTCCGATCGATCGGCTGCCGATCGGTATCGGCCGATAACGGCATTAAATGACTCGATCGGTGCAAGCTAAATCTGCCGATTTCATCAACCGATCTTTCTGTTTACTTTGTCATCAAAACGATTCTGAATGCGGCTGCAATTAGACACATTTTTTACGTAGCGCGAGCATTTTTACAACCCGTTGCTCATGTGCGACCTGCAGATTTGTATTTCTCTCCCTGCTTTTACAGAGATATGCGTATTTTCTATGAGGACGTGCTCCGGTCAACAACGCGACGCGTCTTCACATCCCCATCAAACAGCGTATACAACACATATACAACAATTCAGCTTAAAAAAAAATCGGTATCGGAATTGGCTGATCACGAAGATCACAAATTGGTTATAGGTATAGGCTGCAAAAATCCTGATCGGAGCATCCCTAAAAATGACACATAGTTTGTTAAAATTACACACAATGTGTTAAAAGCATAACACAAAAATATCTCTAAACTGTTAAAAAACGCTACAGCCTGAATGTATGCTAGTGACACTGTTAGGGGCGGGGCCATGCTCTGTGCGTCATTGAGACATTATTTTAAAAATATTACATTAAAATATCTAATAAGAATGATTAAACCATGATACTTTTTGTTCTTAAATATTAAAAACAAAGAGAAAAATATTATCTTGGAAAAATATTTTCTCCATAGCAAAAACAAGAAATCGCATTATATATTCTGCTTATTGACCGTGCACAGAGATTAACATTAATGGCACGTAACACTTCTCCCAGTCCCTTGTAATAATTCCTCAAGTATTTTCCCAGAGCCACAGACCGAATGTCTTCACTGATTATAATATAAAATATAATCTCCAGCCGCATTACAATGGCAAAACACTGCAGCCTGGAAATAAAAGCCCTCTTTTGTCATAACAAATAAACAGCTTTTGATGTTCACAGGAGGCATCCTATAAAAAGGATTTTCATAACGAAGTAAATCTCACACACTTAGATAAGATTTTCAGTGGAGCTGGTGTTATAGTACGGATTTTATGCTAATCCAAATTTATTTATAACGCTATTGAATTGCAGCTTAAACCTCAAAGCGTAAACCTGGAGCAAACTCATTTTTATTTGAGACAGCAACGTGAGTTCAGTTCAACGAAATCTGCATTGAAGTGAAAAAACAAAGTGTAAATAATGAATACAAATCCATCTGAAGAGTTCTGCACAGAAACACGGAGTTTATCTACGCTTGTAATCTCTTTATTTTGGTATAACATACTGTACGGCACGCATATATGCAAAGCCAGGGTGACTCACGCTGACTGGTTTAGCCATGTTGTTTCCAAATTTTTTGGCGGTCAACCAAAATGGTCTTTCCGGTAAAGCCGGTTAACAAAGGATCTGGTGGATCAAAACATTAATAAACAATCCAATACATTTCCATTAGCAATGCATCCTGACAAATTGTGTGTGTGTAGATGGATTTGCTTTTTTTACCTCAAGTTTGTTTTGGGCCAAGAAAAGAAAGCATTTCACAAGAAAACAGAAAACAAGATATGAGGCAACCAAGATATTGGTTTAAAATAAACAACAAGATTAGACTTTATTGAACACCATCGACATTACAAAAAGGTGCCATTTCGGCAGCCCTCATCCAGTCAAAAAGCAGTGGCACTTCCCTCACACAAACAGCAGCTAAACACTTGCCACGTACGAACCAGTACGAACCAAACGGACACATATACAAAACAAAAAAATCAAACCGACGAGCAACAATGACGAGCAACATTAACAAATACTTTATGGCTTTCCCTTCTCCTAAATTTGGGGTACATGACTGATTTTAATGGCAGCATCATATACATCGACTTAATGAAGGCTTCACGTGGTCTTTGTGTAAGTTGCGGGCGGGCGAGCTGAACTTGCCGTCGTGACGAACTCGCAGCGCTCAGTGTTATCGGCACGGAGGTTCGGGTTGATGGGGACTGGGCCTGTACAGTTGCTGCAGTCGGACCGGTCTCACGGGCCAGCCGGGTAACTGTCCGATAACTCGAAGGCCGACCGGTTGTCCGGGGCACGAGTGAGAGACGCCGGGCCCCGAAGCACGAGAATGGCCAGAACGGCAGTCCAGAGGAGGTAAAACTGATGCGGAGGACGAAGACAGGGGCAACAGGATGGCCGGCGTCAGGCCGTATCGAAGCTGGAAGACACGGGGAGGTCCATGAGCGTTGATGCCGTTCGGGCGTGATTCCTTTTGCTCCTCTTCCTTTTTCTGCTCCTCTGCTCGTTTCATCTGCTTCCTCTCGGGTCTGCGGAGCTCCTGGAGCTTCTCGGATTGAGCGCGGCGGATGTGGTACGTCTTCCTGTGGCTTTGAAAGGAGTCGAGAAATTCCTCCAGGGGTACGTGGCCCTCCATGAAGCGTTCCAGCAATTCCTGTGAAGGTCAAATGACAAATAAACAGCTATTAGATGTCAGGAAGTCAAGCCGGATATCAGACACAAATAGTCTGATTTATCATGTTCCAAGACACACTGTACACACTTTTAAAAACAAAAAGTTTTTAACAGTGATGCCATAGAGGAACCATTCAGTTAAAGTTTCTTAAAAGAACCATTTTTTCAATTCTAAAGAACCTTTTTCCCGCTACAAAGAACCTTTTGTTGTTTAGATTTTAAAGGTTCTTTATGAAAACATGCAGCCAAAAATGGTTCTACTATGGCATCATGTAACACCTTTATTTTTTAATAGTGTAGCCATTTAATACAAACCCCACCATTCCAACTAAATTAACATTAGTAATGACTGGCAAGCATCTCTTTTACTATTGCACACAGGAATTTTAATCAACCCAAACCCATAAGACTTCAATTTTGGCGCATAAATCAACCGGCATAGTTTCATGGATATGAATGACAGAAGATTTGTTAGGAATTTTGTCTGGTGGATGAAATACAACAAAAAATTCCTTCTTGTCTTTTACTACATCTAGAGACTAAAATATCAAAGTGATGTAGAAGTGGCTCTTAAGTCTTTTGATCATCACACAGAACACCCTATAGAAACCTCTTACACCTTAACACCCACCAGAAAATACAATAGTAGAGTAGTTCTCAAACTGGGGGCCCTCGAGATGGTGCCAGGGGGCCCCAGTGACATTTTATAAAATACATGAATATATCTTTTACATGGTACTCGACATTCCAATGTATGTTATTCCGAGATAACAAGTGCCTGAAACTAATAACACACGGTAACCCAGATGCTGCAAATCATTTTGACATGTACATATACCGGTATCACTAGGTGGGAGGGGCTTATAAATGGACATGCAGGCGTGTGCATTTTACTTTCACTTTTGAATTAAAGGCAATTGTTTAAATGCAGCGCTTGTATGCTGCGTTAAATTGCTTATGAATCCACGTGCAATGCAAGTGCAACAGCTGGTTTTATTAAGTGCCTTAGCCAGTGGCGGAAATCTGTCAGTCCTAGGTGTGAACGTACAGTAAGGCTTAATATAATTTAAACAAATGAGTCGTAAAAAATGTACCGCCTCACAGTTGTCATGAAGGGCAAAATTAGCTGTATAAACCAAAAAAACTTTTTGTACCAGGCTGTAAACATATTATTTTCTACTGTAAAGTTGGCCATTTAAACATGGGGGTCTATGGGAATTGACTCCCTTTTGGAGCCAGCCTCTATCGGCTTCATCAAAGAGATCGGAAAGGTTGCCCCCGTACCCAACTAGAATACCACAACCTGGAACACCATAGATAACCTCAGCAACACCTTAACACCCACTGGAATATCATCATTATCAAATCAATATTTAATGTTCCTGACCTTATTTATGACATAAACAGCCATGTTATAAGTGGGATAATGTACAGGCAGCAGGTTGTTATTGCAAAAATGGTGATAGTCAAGTGATCACACGGTCAGGGCTTATTTGTGCGATAACAACCAGCTGCCTATACATTATCCCTTGCGAGAAAAAAAAACACTTGTAACACCCCAATACCTTAACGACCACCCAGAACACCCTACAAACTTTTAAACAACACCTTAACAACCACCCAGAACATCCAAAAACCTCTTAGCCACACCTCATTGACCCCCCCGCCAAAAAACCTCTTAGCAACACCTTAATGACCACCCAGAACACCTAAAAACCTCTTAGCAATACCTTATCGTCCACCCAACAACCTTTTAGCACCACCTTATCAACCACCAAAAACCTCTTAGCAACACCTTATGGACCACCCAAAAACCTCTTAGCAACACCTTAACGACCACCCAGAACACCCAAAAACATCTGTAAGCAACACCATAACAACCACCCAGAACACCCAAACACATCTTAGCGACACCTTAACAACCACCCAGAACTAGGGCTGGGCGATTTGTCCCCATAAAAAAATCTGTGAATTTTTTATAAAAAACTAGATTTACGATTCGATTTGATTTTCCCCCCGCCCCCATTTAAAACAAAATAATTGCAAACTGTATATATTTAAAAAATATATATTTATTATATTTAATTAAAATGCATCAACAAAAAATTGGGAAGGAAGGAAGATTTGGCGAATGCAAAATGTACTGCGCTCAGTGCGCTGTACTGCAGAGGGGGAGAAAAAATCTTTAAAAATCGATTTTTTGAAAACATGAATCGATTTGACCTACCAACTCGATTTTAAAATCAAATCGATTTTTTTTCCCAGCCCTACCCAGAAGACCCAAAACCCTCTTAAGCAAAACCTTAACGACCACCCAGAACACCCCAAAACCTCTTAGCAACACCTTAACGACCACAAAAGCAACTGAATTCAAAAACATTATGGACATTGCTAACATCATGGAGGTGTGTTTTAAATGGGCACCATTCACATTTAAAAAAAAAAAGTTGTTAAAATAATAGAACATACAAGAAACCTTATGTCAGTCCCTTCAGAAAAACGCGATTATGCGATCGCATGATTCAATGCATAATCAGCCAAAGTCTGCATGTTTATGTGGGGGCCGCATTTCTTCAAATATGCCGCACTTTCGCAGCATAAACTACAGATTTCCATTGCATTTACTTCACTCAAGCGCAGCCATGTCCCCTGTTGCCATGGGAACGTTATTAAGTGACGTGATTAAGTGAGGTGAACATCAAACTACAATAGCTGCAAAGTTTCCACAGTTTTTGCAAGTTCCCGCAATATCCCACATATTCCATTGCATTTTTTAAGAAAACATGCCGCAAGATCAAGTATTTTTGCCCGCAACATTCACACACACAAAAAAAAGTACTGGTTCTGGTTAGGTATAGCAAAGGTATTTTATAGTTTTAGTTTCAAACAAAGCTTTCCCTCAAAAACGTGCTGTTTAAAAAAAATCCCTCTGCCTGAGAAGACCACTGCATAAATTTAACATGACCCAATGTGTCTACAGGCTCAGCACAAGCCTGCGGTTAAGGGGCAGGTGTCTGCCCTCTATCTACCATAGTATGGGGGACTGAATTATTGATACGTTTGGTCTGCACAAGCCCACCCTTTAAATGTCCTCAGCAAGAACAATAGAGCCTTCGAAGATATTGCCCATGGCTACTACATGCTGAATGTGAGACAATAACAACCAACATCTTGGTTTCATTTTAATCATGTCTAAATCAAAAAGACACAAAAGAGACCAAACTGAATGGTCTACTCCACTTTTTTATTACTTGGATCAAAAAGCTATTTTATTATTCCAAAGATTAAAAAAATGAATACTTCCTACTATGATGCTTTGGTGTTCTGAGTGGTTACTAGAGCATGGCTACTGTACGATGTGGTTGCTAAGGAGTTTTAGGTTGCTATGCAGTTCCCAGGTTGTTTCTGAGTAGTACAATTTAAAATAGTCTACCCAAAAAATATTTCTGATATTCTCGCCCCTAGTTATAGCTTAAGACTCTTCTTATTGTTTAACCTTATAGGAATATACTGACATTTCTCCATAGCACAATATAGGATCATATGGAAATACTTGAATAAAATTACTTAGTTATAACAAGTTTTCTTTAACTTTCAGTCAAACGCTAATAGAATATGCGAGTCCTCTGGAGATCCAAGTCTTTAATCCGTCTCATAAACACGCAGATCGAGCTGATGTTCTTTCTGGCGGACGTCCCGCTGAAGGCTGGATCTCCGCACGGCTCGCTTATGATGAATTGAGATCATTAATCAGACAGCAGGAGACTAATGACAAAGTCACAGAGCGATCGATCGGTCGGTTGGGCTCGTGGTGGGTGGAAGACTCCGTGCTCATTTACAGCCCGGAGGAGATTTAACCCCGTGCGGATCAATCAAACACGACGGGTGGGGCGCCTGAAGCTACAGGAAAGATGTTTACAAAGTGTTTTTTTCTTTATGGTACGTATTGTGCTGAGCTGTTTTGGATAGGTTGTTAAATAGATTACGTATTTTTGTAAGCTCAAAAGCTAATATAGCATTTTAGCACTTCCGGTTTATCATCCTTAAAGGTGCAGTGTGTAATTTTTCGAAGGAGCTCTTGACAGAAATGCAAAATAATATACAAAACTATATTATTAGGGGTGTATAAAGACCTTTCATAATGAACCGTTATGTGTTTATTACCTTAGAACGAGACCTTTTTATCTACATACAAAGAGGGTCCCCTTACATGGAAGTCGCCATTTTGTGCCGCCATTTTTCTACAGAACCCCTTAACGTACAATTTTTTTACTAAGTTGTCTCCGACGATTACATGTTTGGCCGGTGGCAGCTTCTCTATGTGTTTCAAAAGCGAGGGGTAAGCAGTGGACTAAGCGTTGGTTGCAATTCGCAACCTCACCACTAGATGCCGCTAAAATGTACACACTGCACCTTTAAGTCAATGTTTTTTTTAAATAGGGTTTTGCCTTAAATAACATAAGCCTACGTTTAATTCTACAACAATATAAAACACACCAATAATAATAATAATACCCCCCATGACTTTTAAAGAGTTAAAGTGTCTTAATGGGACTACAGATGTTGTTGGGAACATCATCACGCATAAAGATCTTAAAAACAACCCAACATGGGCACAATTCTCAACAACCATTCATCCTCAGGGTATTTTTTTATCAGGTAACATGTTTTAAAATGTTAAAATAAAGTTTAAAAGAGCTGATAGTGGTGATGACGTTGATGTCGAGATACCGTGGTGTAGACACCAAACTCGAAGCATTGCATATTCGCGGGATTTACCTTTGTGCCATGCTAATTTTTAGCTTCAGTTGAATAATTTCAACTTGCACAAAGATGTGTTTGAGGTAAATAGCGCATGTTTTGTCAATTGCATCGCCCCGCGTGAGTTCGCGTCTATTCGTGTCTTTGCATTGACTTTGTGGGCCCTATTTTAACGATCTGAAACGCAAGTGCGAAGCGCAACGCGCAAGTGAGTTTGTGGGCGGATCTTGGGCGCTGTTGCTATTTTCCCGACGGGAGAAATAACTCTTGCGCCGGGCGCAAATCAATAAGGGGTTGGTCTGAAGTAGGTTCATTATTCATAGGTGTGGTTTGGGCGTAACGTCAAATAAACCAATCAGAACGCTATCCAACATTCCCTTTAAATGCAAGGGCGCAAGTTCCATGGCGGGTTGCTATTATTATGACGGATTTACCAGGCGTACGCCAGGAGCGGTTCACAGCCGAGGAGACCGACTTCTTGTAAGAGCAGTCAAAGACAGAGAAGTTGTTTTGTATGGGGATAGGAGAAACCCGCCCAAATCAGCGTAGGTTAAACCGGCGTGAGAGGAAATAGCCACAGTCTCATCAGCTGGCATCCCCATCGTTGCGCCAAGCGCTACAATGATGTCAGGAGACGGGGAATTCCAAGCTTGTCAGCATAATTCAGGCACGCCGTGTAATGGGAGGTGGATCTGCCTCTACACAGACGCCAGCAGAGGACATCGCTGCGTCCACCCTAACCTCTGAAAGGGTTTGGGGGCTTTGAATTCGGACCAAAGAAACGCAAGCAAGGTCAAACCCCAAAGTACACTTACAAATCAAGTTCATATACATTAAGGTTTCTTATGAAAGCATTTTAATTATTATTTACATAAAATAAACGTAATACAGCCACACAACAAACTTATGAAAATATTTTAATCGTTATTTGCATGAGAATTTTTTAACGCAGCCACACAATAAACAAAAACTATCACCACAATGCTCACCACTATGATTCCCCTTATCTCAAGCTATACATTATGGTCAAGCATGCGCCCTTAAAATAGCATAATGAACAACGCGCAACGCGCCACTGACTTTAGACTCGTTTTTTCTGGTCAGTGGCGCAATTGTTTTTTGAAACTGCAAAATAGCATCAGGGATGGTTTGCGCCGGAACACGCCTCTTTTTTTGCGCTGAACCGCCCAGGGAGCGCAAGTTCATTCCCTAGTTTGCCGACGTGCGTCTGTGGAGGGAAAAACCCGCTGTGCGCTGGTGCAAAATACGAATGATATATGCGTCACTGACAAAGTCAATTGCGCTGGGTGCAAGATAGGGCCCTGTATGTATTGCACTGATTCGCACAACTCGTTGAATTCGCGTTTGGTGTGTACGCCCCATTAGGTTAGCTTTAAATTTCTAGTCAACGCATTTGGTTGGCCTCCAACAATACATCATCTCTGTGACACTTTTTGTGTAATGAATGGTAAAGTACATTAGTGGATGGATTAAATGTTAAAAGATGGATAGTTTTAAAACTGAAACTGAATAGGTTTGTTATAGTGAACAATTTGTAGTCCACTGTGCTATTTCACCCAAAAATGTAAACTCGGTTACCATTTACTCACAATGTTTTTCTAAACTTTTAATCTGTTCAAAACAAAAGAAAATATTTTGATAAATGATAGTAACCACACAGTTGACTGCACTGTAATTTGTGTGGATACTATCATTTATCAAAATATCGTCTTTTGTATTTGTACTTTTTATATCTTTGCAAATAGTGTGGATGTTGTTTTTTTACCCGCTCAGTATCAAGTAAATGTAGCCTTGTAAAAATAGTAAAAACTGTTTCTGTGTAAATAGTGTAATAGAGATTTGTGCACCATCACTTTTTGTCAGCCTTCAGATTTTGTTTTGTTCTGGTTCAATTATAATGTTCTTGCAACAGCGTGTCTGAATAAACAAAGCTCAGAGAGCACGGTTAGGAAAACATGTCAAGATTTATCCACAAATGTTTGCACATATTCCTGAAGTCTTTCGATAAAGGAAAAACAAACAGGAAGAGGTTATCTTGGGTAAGTTGGATATATGAAGGACTGAAGTTACCTCAGATTGTTCCTCAGCACGCGTCACCTCCTCCTGCAGTAGATTGTGAGCGGTGTGAGGGCTGTGTTTCTTTGTAAAGGACTCTGGAGAAAAACACAAACATCTTATATCAGTCTCGATTAACACCGGCTCACAACTTCATTCACCACCAATGTGGGTAATAGAAGCAAAAAAAGAAGATTCAGCTTCGGCTCATGTAGGGCAACAGGTATAACATGGCGCTAGCAATACTAAGGATCATGGGTTCAAATCCCACACTCTAAAAATGCAGGGTTGATTTAACCTGCGTTTGGATAAATTATGGACAAACCCAACCATTAGTTTATTTTAACCTAGAAATTGCTTATATTTGACTTAACCATGAGTTGAAACAACCCAGCAAAAGTTAACTTAAAGGGAAAGTTGACCCAAAAATAAAAATTCTGTCACTATTTCTGTCACTATAAATAATGGTAATCGCATAGTTGACGGTACACATTGACTTTCATAGTGGGAAAAACTAATACTATGAAGGTCAATGACCACTGTCAACAACATGGCTACCCGTATTTATCAAAATATCTTCTTTTGTGTGTAACAGAATAATAAAACGAATAAAGCTTTAGAACAACATTAAGGGGGTCGCACACCGGATGAGAAGCGCCACGTCATGTATCTAAAAACAGAACACATTATTTTCTATGAATGTACGCACACTGGCAGCGCCTGGTGGTGGCTGTCCGCTGTGACTCAGGGCACTGCTCAAATTCCTGTCGTGCCACAAAGTGCCACTCACATAGTTTAACACTAAATAACGTCATATTTGTCCCAAATCGTTAGCGATTAAAATTGGCTGCTAACGTATATTTTGCATTTTGAATGTGCACATGGTGTACGATACCTCCGAGTGGTCCTAGACGCGAGGCAGTGCTTTTTGTCCGGTGTGCGTCCGTTTTTTATTTTTGGGTCAACTATCCCTTAGGGGGTGTGCACACCAAAGCTTTGCCGACTGCCAGCTTTTTTCAGCTAAGCGCTTTGGTTGCTGTGATACTTCTGCTTTGTTTTATAAGTCGTTGAACGATGCGCCGGTTGTTGTTATGAGGTTTATCTCGCCCCTCCTCCACTGTGATTGGATGGCCGTGTAAGAACTGACATTGACGAGCTGAGCTTTTCACCCAAAGTTGATTTTTTTTTTACTTTTGGCACTCAGCGCTAAGCGTGGAAAAACCGCAGGGGAGTGGCTTTCAGCACGGAAAAAACGCCCCCTGCTGGCTTTTGTAAAAAAGTGCCGCACTTCCATTGGAAACCATTGAGAACATACACCGGCATAAAAGCTTTGGTATGCAGTTAACTTAAACTTTTTAAGTTAACTCGTCAAAGAGAAAACGCTTCCCTGCCAATGATGAGTTTTTATGGCAATCCATATTTCTGGTTATCCACTAGGTGGTGCTCTTATCCAATTTATAAAACACTGAAGCATCCACTGATCCAAAAACAGTAAAAACCCAGTGTATGTTTTGATCATTGTTTTAAATCTTGAACAAAAGTACTTTACAATAATGCAATTATCTAAACTTTTTGCTCAAAATGTGGTATTTTTGAAGAACAGTGCCTATATCTGAGAGGTGATAAAACAAGTGAAGAACTTTTTTCCAAAGCAGATACATAGACTGTAAAAAAAGATGGACGACGCATGTTCGCTCTCTTCCATTGGTGAAAAGTGAAGCCGCCAGTGTCCCGATATGGCGCTGACATCTTGGGTCTTGAGTCTGCGCAGTAGCGATTTCGGGACCAGTCCTGCGCAGTAGTGAGCAGGAAGTAAAGCCGCAAAATCAAGACCACGCCCTCGCTCTCGCAGTATGCGCATATCACACGATATCACAACTGTCAATCATGACGTGACACCACAGTTTTTATAGCATTAAATAACTAACTAAAAACAAACTTATTTTAAAAACAAACATTTGAATTTACATCAGTGTGAAACTAAAGTAAACGACAGAAACCAGCTTCGGAAAAAAGATAATTGAAGTGAAATACAAATTTTTGGTTGGTCTCAAGTCCCATTTAATAACATGGGGAGGCGGGCTTTATGACCTATACTGGGACCAGTCACTGGGGGGCGATCGAGACGTTTTGGCTTCACTTTTCAGGGCTTGTGCGGCACGCTTGAGCAGATAGTGTGTTAATTTAATATATTGTATGTTTATATATTTAAAGAAGAACATTATCTGGAAGGCATTCAACTTTTGTGAAAACAAATAGCTGGCAATGGCTGGCAACTAAAAAAAAAGCTGGTGTGGAAAGAGTTTTTTTGGACTATTGTATTTTGACTTATCTGTGAGCTTCATTCTTTTTTTTTAAATTCATGTGCCCTTATCATCTTTAATCAAAAATTTGAATCTCGTTCCCTCCTCGAAAAGATCTCTCTTTACTTCTGGTCACGAGGAAGGCGGGAGGGCGGTGCCAGGGAAAAGATTGCAGCGATTAGCAAATAACAACTTCCAATGATCCAATCAATTCTCGATGGACCAATTCAAGTCCCACCCTTCCTTTATTTCTCATTTCAGAAGCGGTTTAACTCGGATATACGTCACGATGAAAAAAATAAGACAATCGCTACTTTTGTTTCAATGTGACTTTAAGTCCCTCCCGTTGAACCCTGAAAACTGTCAAAAAATTGCTTACCGTTTAAACACAAACACGTGATCCGAAAAAATTGCATGACTGTGGTTTCAGGGATTTGAATGTTGTGACTGACCAATCAGAATCAAGCATTTCAGAGCGCTGTGTAATATAAATGGTATTTCAACACCTTCAATTGGTTTGTTGGATCCTGCAGAAGTGCTGAAGTCATGTAGAGGCTGGTAACTGTGTGCCAGCCAAACAAAAAGAGCATTGAAACAGTCTCTGAAAATCAGTGATCAGTGTGCTCAGCTGCCGAGGGAAGTCTCTGTGTAAAGAGCAGGGACTGAAGCTATACTTAGGTCTCTATTCAGTGTTTATTGTTGGACCCGAGGGTGAGGGTGAAATCAAATCACTTTCTGTTAGCGCACGTCCGTTGATGGGGCTTGGACACACCAAGCGTTGTACCGGTGTTACTATAGCAACAGACAGTTATGCTAATGTGCACATGTGCTGAGTCCACAGGGGGAGTGAAAAGCCGAACCGGTCACCATCGAGGGCAATGAGAGGTTACAGTCATGACATCACTTGTAATGCTCTCCAAACAAACCTTCATGAGACAATAGGTACGTTTACTTGCAACCAAATAATCAGTTTTTAATCGTATTGATGGCTCGATCGGATTAAGAAAGCCTTCATGTAAACACAATAATCGGACGTTGCCAAGTCCTCTGTTTTAGATTTTCAGCGAGTTGATTTTGTTTTGCAAGAAAAAAGATAAAAGGATTTTGTTCATTAGTTATTGGTATTTGGGCTATATATAGTCATTGGATGCTTTTGGGTCAGTTTTGAATGTCAATTGGGCTGTTTTTCATAAGCGAATCTGGCAACCCTGGCTGTGCACTTGCGCAGACGTTTGGTTCGGATTATATAGAATCCAAACAAACATTTTAATCAGATTGCAATGTTTGCGATGTAAACTGTATTGTCGTAACCTGCAATCGGATGAAATTCAGTGGGGTTGACACAATTTTGTGCATGTAGACAATGTAGACAATGATGGTAGCTCAAAAGATGTTGGTTCCATCCCCAGGGAACGCACATACTGATAAAAAATGTATAGCTTGTCATGCACTGCAAGTGGCTATGGATGAAAGCATCTGCCAAACGCATAACTGTAAATGTAACTGTAAACTAAAAAAAAACGCTGTAAACTGTAAGAAACAATCAAAATGCTATAGAAAAACACGGTTAGAATTTATTTATATCATTTACCAACTGTGTTTTAATGTGCACCCATTTCATTGCTAAAAAAACAACATTATTTTGTATAATACAATGTGTTCTAGTGGTTTATGGTTATGAAAAAACACTTTTTTCCACATATCGTACATTTTTGTAGTTCCACATTTCCCTCGGATTTTGTGAAAAACTCGATTTAAAAAGCGCTGTGTCCCTGATTGGCCAGCTTATCTGTACATTGTGATTGGCCTGAATACCTCTGACGTCAGTCGGAAATGTAAAGCTCCTTACCATGTTTAAAAGATTCGCTCACAATGCAATGCTAACAGGAGTTAACTTACTTACTAGGAAGTAAACTGTTGCCTACAATCCTTGTGTTTGTTGTAGTCCAAGAAAAGAGACTTACGTTGGAGACGATAAATCTCGTCATCATTTACTTCGGGGTTTATATATTGTTAACATGTACGAATACACACTTACACACAAAAGGAAATGTAAAATCGTGAATCGGACAATAGGTGCCCTTTAATAGTTATTATCAATATGTTTAATACGATTTTTGGTTATAAAAATAAACTTGACTGAAAAATAAAGATTTATATGACTGTGAAATGTAAAACATGCAGCAAAAATCAATTCATTACAGTCAAATAAAATAAATAATCGAAACACCCAAGAATACCCAAAAGTGTCTTGAAAGCCACGGCGAAACTATGGTAGCTTTTTGTATGTTAACTCCAAGACTAGCCAACAAAATGTTTCTATTCATTGAAAATATTTCAACCCACAAAACCTAAAACCTTAACATTTTAAAACAGCCACAAAACTGAAGTGGTGCCAAGTCATCACCTGCAGTATTAAGTACTGGCGAAGAAAATAAATTGAAATTATCTCATGGAAGTAAGCCTTGTACATTAATTCACCTCCACAGTTATGGATCCTTGCCAATACCCTCTGGAAACTCATCTGTACATCTTGCCAAAAACGCTGCCCTGCATGTTTTGCACTCGGGACATTAATAAACCTAGGCACACGGAGTCCAATGTGTTAGTGTCACATAATATGTACATTCAGCATCCGTGACTGCTGAAGCGGTTCGGCGTGGGGGAGTGGCACGCCATGTGCATGACCTCAGCGCCCACACCATAATGCGGTAATGGAAGGCGACAGTCAGTCAAACAAACACTTGGGGAGAAGCTGTGGCTGACCTATATACTAGAGAGGAATCGTGATGAGTCTGCTGGAGTCGAGAGTATGACCTGAGGCTTACCTTTGAATCAGGCGTTTTTATCTACATGCACGCGGGTCCGCTTACACGGATGTCACCATTTCTACAGTAGCCCTGAATGGACAAACTGCTCTACAGTGTTTTGTCACTATGCAGTCTCAGGTGACAACATATTTGTCTTGGGGTAGCTACTGTAGCTTCTCTATGCAATTCGAAATAGAGGGGTGAGCTGTGAACTGAGCCATTGGTTGCAATTCGCAATCTTACCACTAGATGCAGCTAAAATCTACACACAGCACCTTTAAGTTTTTTACAAATTTAATCTGACGGCAAACGTGATGTGTCAAGCAAATGGTTTCAGTAATTAAACACAAAAGCACTACTGTTGTCGAACCAGTTCCGGACCCTGACCAGTCCGCACTGGAATCTGATATCGGCCACATAAGGGATAATGTATAGGCAGCAGGTTACTTACTGCTGTGTGTTTACCATAATTTCTCAAAATATCGTCTTTTGTGTTCATCAGAAAAAAGAAATTCATACAGGTTTACAACAACATGAGGACGATTAAATGATGACAGAATTTTCATTTTAAAATGAACTATCCCTTTAAGACAAGACAAGACAAGACAAGACAAGACAAGACAAGACAAGACAAGACAAGACAAGACAAGACAAGACAAGACAAGACAAGACAAGACAAGACAAGACAAGACAAGACAAGACAAGACAAGACAAGACAAGACAAGACAAGACAAGACAAGACAAGACAAGACAAGACAAGACAAGACAAGACAAGACAAGACAGTCCGCATAAAACTAATGTTTATACCAGGTGTCCTTTAAAATCCATTTCTTATAACAATGCACGTCAACAATTCAAAAAGAAAAAGCCTATACACAAACATTTAAAAACAGCTTAAGATGATTATTAAGTAAAGAAAACGTGTGCCATGTAACTAGTGCCATGTTCTGTCCCTTCCATGTTAACATAACAGTAATTCATTTGTATAGACTGACCACAGTCGTTTTGTTCAAACAAGAAGTCTTAGTTTGGTCTCTTGTAAATATTTTTATGGGGAAAACATAAATTACTCCATGGATGGAAAAATAATTTGTCCGCAAGACGAATCTCCATCTCACAACAATTACATCAAAGAAACATCTGTAAACTTTAACAACAAATGATATGAACACAGACGTCGGTGTATTCACTGCTCAACAGTTATAGTTAGACTACAACATTAAACGACACTGATAATAACACATGGCAGTGTGGTGATACCGACAATGAAATTTTATCAGCCAATACAATTTTGATTATCTGCATCAGCTAATAATATCGAAGACCAAAGATGCGAGATCAGCGATTTGTGCGAGTAGATTACATACAAAGTCAATGCAAAGACGCGTTCAGCGCGCCCTCGCGCAGGACGATGTGAATGACGTGAATTGGGCGGCACGATTGCAGCGAAAACACTTGCTATTCGCCTCAAACGCGCCTTCGCGCAAGTTGAAAATATTTAACTCAAGCGAAAAATGTGCATGACACAAAGTTAAATCCCGCGAGTAATCTAGAGCAAGCAACGCGAGGCTACGCATTAGGTGTGTACGTAACATTAGGGGCGATTCACATTTCGCATCTTTTCCGTGCTCAGGTTTGTTATTTCAAATGAAGGCAGTGCGACACGCTTGTTTTTTTCCAGGCGCGGCCATCGAGTTAAAAACATTTCAACGTTTCAAAATGCCGCAAGCGCACAGCAGGTCATGTTTTCCGCGCGGTTTTAGACCCGAAATAAGAATCGCCCCTTGCGATTAATATCGGGGAAAATATCGGGAAACAGATATATCGGCAGATCTCTAATGGTTTGTCTTAAAACATATTAACTCTTTCGCCGCCAGCATTTTTCATGATTTTAACAAAAGTTTAATGCCTTCCAGAAAATGCTCCTTTTTAAATATATAAACATACAATATATGAAATAAAAGTACAGACCCTCTGCTTTCAAACAAAAAATCCGTTTCGTGCTACCTTGATGTGTTCTGTTTTTATCACCTCTCTAATATGTGTAGGTTTCATCAAAAACACCACATTTTGACCAAAAAGCTGCGATAATTCCATTTTTGTGAAGGACTTTTAATAGAGATCAGATGCAGAGCGATCTTTAAAACATACACGGACATACAGCTGTTTGCGCTAGGGCAATACTTCCGGGTTTTATAAGTTGCGCAAGAGCGCCACCTGGTGGATAATAGCTGTTTTGCAGATTGACGAGATATCTCGTCAATGGCAGGGAAAGAGTTAAAACACCACAAAGACATATAAACAATAAAAACATAATTTCCCCAAAGTGGGACTTTAAAACTATTTTTAATTTAAAAATGGAAATGTGTTGACATCTGTCTAATGCACATGTGCTTATATAATGGAACTGCTGAATAATAGGCCAGTTCTTTATGAAATGGCGATAAAACAAACAAGATAATAAACTGAATTATGCAATTCAATGATGTTTTGTCTGCCACAATAATGTAAATCATCATAATTTCACTCGCAAATATGCACTTAATTTTCTTTGCTTGCCTAAATTAAACAGCATGTTGGTTAATTAACTGAATTACATTTTTAATCAGCTGACAGCCTTAACCACAACATGTCATTTCAGCAGCCCAAACAGTAATGCAATCCTTACAATACAAAAGCAAAAACCGCTCACAACAGAACAAGCTTTGGACCACTAAGTAATGTAGTCCAATGAAAACTGATTTAGATTAATTAATTTCCAATCTTTTGCTTGAGAACCGGTTTGCTTTGGCAACCTACGTATTTTGTCAGACCAACAAGGCTTTTTGTGTTGAATCAAAACCCATGTACTTAGTCTTGGTAGATAGGAATTTATGCAAATACGATATGAATTTCTCAGAGCAATATACAGCCATGGAAAAAATTAAGAGACCACTTCAGTTTAAACCTAAATCATCATTTCTAGATGTATTGTGAACATTTCAGTCTAGTGTCTGTTGAATTTCAACAAAAGCAAACCTTGGGAGTGACACAAAGTCACCCAATTTCAAATGTAAAAGACAAGACCCATAAAAGATGTGACTAAAAATCAAAACCTGTTCAATTTCTCATTAATGCAATTATCTAATCAACCAATCACATGGCAGTTGCTTCAATGCATTTAGGCGTGTGGTCCTGGTCAAGACAATCTCCTGAACTCCAAACTTAATGTCAGAATGAGAAAGAAAGGTGATTTAAGGAATTTTAAGTGTGGCATGGTTCTTGGTGCCAGACGGGCCGGTCTGAGTAGTTATAATGGGATTTCTCGCACAACCATTTCTAGGGTTTACAAAGAATTGTTTGAAAAGGGATAAAAATCCAGTATGCGGCAGTCCTGTGGGCGAAAATGCCTTGTTGATGCTAGAGGTCAGAGGAGAATGGGCCGACTGATTCAAGCTGATATAGAAGAGCAACTTTGACTGAAATAACCATTCGTTACAACTGAGGTATGCAGCAAAGCATTTGTGAAGCCACAACACGCACAACCTTGAGGCGGATGGGCTACAACGTCAGAAGACCCCACCGGGTACCACTCATCTCCACTACAAATAGGAAAAAGAGGCTACAATTTGCACAACCTCACCAAAATTGGACAGTTGAAGACTGGAAAAATGTTGCCTGGTCTGATGAGTCTTGATTTCTGTTGAGACATTCAGATGGTAGAGTCAGAATTTGGCGTAAACAGAATGAGAACATGGATCCATCATCCTTGTTACCACTGTGCAGGCTGGTGGTGGTGGTGTAATGGTGTGGGGGATGTTTTCTTGGCACACTTTAGGCCCCTTAGTGCTAATTGGGAATCGTTTAAATGCCACGGCCTACCTGAGCATTGTTTCTGACCATGTGCATCCCTTTATGACCACCATGTACCCATCCTCTGATGGCTACTTCCAGCATGATAATGCACCATGTCACAAAGCTCAAATCATTTCAAATTGGTTTCTTGAACATGACAATGAGTTCACTGTACTAAAATGGCCCCCATAGTCACCAGATCTCAACTCAATAGAGCATCTTTGGGAAGTGGTGGAACGGGAGCTTCGCGCACTGGATGTGCATCCCACAAATCTCCATCAACTGCAAGATGCTATTTTTAAAGAATGCTTTCAGCACCTTGTTGAATCAACGCCACGTAGAATTAAGGCAAAGGGGGTCAAACACAGTATTAGTATGGTGTTCCTAATAATCCTTTAGGTGATGTTTTCGCAGTTCTGTATATTTTTTGTTATTTTGACAATGTTTCCAAATTTTTATAAAGAAATGCAAATAAAAAAACTTACTTTTTTATTAAGAATTTGGCAGAAATGTTGCCGGTAGTTGACAGAATAAAAACAAAAATGATAAATGATAATTTTTTCTTAAACACTATAGTAAATCTAGAAAAACTGAAAGAAACCATTGAAATGGTCTCTTAATTTGGCTGTATATGAGCAAAATAGAGAAATGCTGGATAAATTGTTTTGTACTCTTGAGTAGGAAAAACATTGTTATTATGCACGACACGGGAGACCAGTGATATTTTTCAATGCAATTCTTCTCTGTCAACGTAAGTCAATGGCTGTGAGTCATTGCTATGCATAGAGGGAAGTACTTTTTGTCAGCGTGAAGTCATGTTGAAATGTTTATTACGTTTACATTTATGCATTTGGCAGATGCTTTATCTTATAGTGCATTCAAGACATTCTTTTTAGTCAGTACGGCTGCCAACGCAATGCTTTACCATAGTTGACCTGCAGAAAATGCAAAGCTGCAAAAGTATTATTCTGTAATAACATATCAGTATATTTTCTTTACTTTACATTTTTTCAAACCTAAAGTGGTTTGCTGATTTTAGCTGGTTATCAAACCTGTGGCCGAGCTGTTATTTAGCCGGTTCAGCTTGTTGGTAAGATGGTCTCCCAATCTAACCAAATGTAATGTTCTCGAAACCACTTCAAAACCACCAAAACAATCATAACCCTTAGGTTTGGGAGATCAGGTGACCATTTTCGGCTAGTTATAGCTATTTCTACTCCAGCGGGGATGTGAGTTTGACCGCTGTTTGGGGAAACTGATCTACTTTTGATTATCTGTCATTTACTCCACACCAAACAGTTTATTTCACAATGCCATTATTTAACGGAACTCCTGGCAATCAAATGCTTTCATTTACTTGATAAACGGGTGTATATACACAGTAAAAACTGAAATGCTTTCTTTACACATACAGATAGACAGACACCCCCACAACCACTCACTTCCTGTCAAAATAAGAGAACGGTGGGTGTTCTTTGTGGTCTTTGCAGATAAATACCACCGACTGCTTTCCTGTCATCAGAAAGGAACAACTTCAGACACATTTCATTCGCATGCAGTGTTAACTTTAATGCAACATTTAAAGCTTTTGTCAATTTTTGTCCTTTGAATATATTCACTATTGTCACATTTATTTTAGTCTATTTTACTACATTGTAGAAAAAATTAGCAATTTGTCACGTTTAAATTATCTTTATGATGCATATTTTGGACAAAACTAACAGTTTATGCGCAAAAACCTACACAAATCTAAACTGATGCATCTGCTCTATGAAATCCTTTGAAAAAATGTCATTACGGGTGTTAAACCTAACAGCGCCCTTCTGAAGAATGCAATTGCTGAGAGCTTTTGTTCAAGTTTTCCTCAGGTCACAACAGACAATGCAAGGATGACATTGCACAAGCCCAAACACAGGACGCATGTGCCCGAGGAGACCTTTTGGTTTAATTAAAAGGCTTGACGTTGGGTCAAACACTGTTATTTTGACAAACATGACCTTGGTGGATCTGACTGAACAAGCTAAACCTCACTACAGCTCTTTATACAAATACTTCACTATACTTTTACCTACCCTTAAATTGTTTAATGTAAGCAATTTTATGCAAATGTCAACCTTAACATGTAAAAGTAACGTTTTTAACCATACTGATATCAGATGTCAGTATTTATGGCTAAAATACCAATGCAATGTCTTTGCTTAAGTTTTCAAACTTTTTTTCAAGTGCAGCATTCAGAATTGTTACATTCATAACAGAGAAATGTCACATCATTAACATTGTTTCTTCCTCATAAATGCAAAACAGAAAATTAAATTAAAATACATTTTATTTGTTCTTTAAGGTCTGAACTTACTATAACCATTATTTTTAGAGGATCTAAAAAATATTTCCTATAGAATTATTTACATTTTTTAGATTATCATGATCAAAAATTATCATTACCGCAACATGATATTACATTAAATATATGCATTTACAAACTCATGTTTCAGTAATGAGAACTAAAAAGTTGTCTAGGTACTATGACAAACAACATTTCAACTTTTATCTGGAGATAAAAAATAAGAACTGCTTACCTGGTAGCGATTTTGAGTGTCATAGTTAATTATGTCCCTTACAACAAGTTTTTTTTTTTTTAAATGTTAGTTCCTTGAGGGCTTAAACAATGATTGAAAATTGTTGCGGAGGATGAGAAAATTGGTCTTAGACACATTTATATTCCTTATTATTGTCTCTACATTTACCAATGATCATCAAAAACCACATGTTTCTTTACTGTAAATGTTTATGGTATAACATGCACTGAAGCTTTTTATTTTTTAGATTTTTTAATTATAAATATTTCCATGTCAAAGAACCCAAATCCAGTCATGGACACGTTGCGGTAATGAAAATGTTCCCATTAAATGTGGAAAAAAACAACAAAATTGGTTTGTATGATGTCATTTGAAATCATGTGCAAAATAGTACATGAAGAGATGTTTGTAACTGTATGCTTCTTATTTTGATACTCTTATCTTTTTAAATCAAAATGTTTCATGACATCTCATAAGTCTAATTTCACGAGAATCACCCAATAAGATTATTTTGCTAAATAATCTTGCTGCTTTATTTATTTTTCATTTTTGTATTCCATGTGCATGAAAAATTAGTTAAATGGGTTAAGTTTATGGTCTTATGTTTTATGTTTGTATTTCCCACTCAAACAGTCTGGGCATTTTGCAAAAAAAACTTTTGTTTTCCAAAGAAGTCGGTTAGTCATATGGCTTTTGAAGAAATATGAGCAAACAATAATAGAGTTTTCCCTTCCAGTCTCAAAGAGCTCATGTGAACGCGTCAAAATATTTTTTTGCAAGCCTCTAGGCGCAAAGTTCCCAGTTTTGGGTTCTCATGAGATGGATTTCAAAAGCTTGTGAAGAGGCCCTGTTCTCCCACCGAGTGATAAAGCCAGCGTGTGTGTGGTAGCTCAGTGGCCCTAATCCAACTTTGATATCTGCCCTCTCCATTCAAACACTGGGAGAGGGGCAGAGCCTCTTCGCATCCTTTTAATTACCATCTCTTCCATCACTGGGAACTAGCATGAGTTCCCAGCATGCCTTTTGACCGTGTGATTTACGGGCACTTCCAGACAAAGATGCCCTTTTCATGCTCGCAATGAGGGTCGACTCCCCCTATCCACCCTGAGGGGTCTGTACGGGGTGACGTGGTCAAACCGGTGTGAGTTTTGCAGGTATGTGTTGAGAGGTCAGCGTTATTTGTGTGTCACGGGTCAACAGGTCGAGCCTTGGGTAAACAGTGTCGTTACGCTTAGTTAACAATAAAGGGACTTGCGGAGCAATTTGCTTTGAAGCAGGAAGGATAGTGTATCGACCTCAAGAAAACATACGGGGTAGGAATGTGTGAAGGGTGATGAAAAGAAGGAGCGGTAAATAATTGTATTCTTATAAAAAGCACTTGCTTTAAATCATTACACTTTCTTTCAACGTTTGCCATTCGCAATCACGTCTTATTGCGCAATTACTCGCAACCCCTATGTGCCAAACCTGATGAAGCAACAAGACAGCTTTACATTCTTTCTTTCGGCTCTAAAGGAATGAGAGTCAGATGTTTGGTGTTTGGAGAACGATCACTCTCTCGCCCATCCGGCTATAGCCTGCAGCTGGAGGCACGAGTACATGTACGCTGCGTGGTGACAGGAAGGTGAACATTCCACCCTCCTTCCGTCATTGGACGGCAGCTGCGAGAGAAATAAAAAGAGAGCGTCTTTATCTCCGAAACAACGTTCCTCGGATGGAAAGTTGCCCGTGCGACCATGGAGATCTTCCTGTACGGGCTCTGTCAGGGCATGTAAGCGGACTAGCAGATATCCTCCGCTGATCTTTTGTCCCTCTGTGGGACGTTGAAGGAACCCTACTGTCCTCTCCTCCCCTTCCACCATTCACGACAGTTCAATTTCCTTCACCCGAGCTGAGTTTTTGAATTTCTCTCGCAGACGTTATGTTCCCAGACTCTGCTGGGCTCCTGGAAGGGGGCGGAGCTGCGGTCGAGACTATCGTATGAATCTCAGCCTTTTCTTTTGAACGGCACCAGAGGCGGGCTTGCACACAAAAGCCCCTTTGAACGGATCTGCATCATCAGTAAGACTTCACAATGGGGAGGAGGGACCAAAAAAGTCAACAAATAATTCATATCAGTCTTTCTGCTCTAAAAGCTGGAATGTGGGTCCCCTAGAGTATGGGGTGTAGGGTGGGTTAATGTTCTGGTCTACCGCAAAATAGAGCTGGCTGATATTATCTTGAAAATATAGCTTGATATATATTTAACCCTTTGGTTGATGTTTAATAACTATATAGCAATATTTAACAAGAGGTGGAATGTAGTGAAGTATATTTACTCTACTTAAAGGTGCCAAAGAATGCCTTGAAATAATCTGTTAAATTGTTCTTTGATATTTACATAGAAGGTATGTAACTTTATTTAGTGCAAAAATTATCCAGAAACGTTTTACATGTCCATTTACAACCCTAGGATTTGTCCCCAGAATCAAATGGTCTATTTTTGCCCTATTTGGAAGGGTCATGAATAATAATGTTGAGCTCTTCTCTGACTGGCTGTGCTCTGCGGCTCATGCACAGACTGTAAAAACTTTAATAACAATTGTAATGAATTGAAGCCAAAAATGTCCCACCATGGGCACTGCCGTGTTATGTAAAAACATCAGTTTGGAGCCAGGGCATGCGCAGAAGAAATCGTCCGTGGAGCCAGAGGTGGAGCCACGGTATCAAACTTCCGCTGTCCGCACGTTATGTAACGCCAAACATAACGTCACAGCCCATTTCTATAGCATCAAATTAATTGCAAAAATTAGGGATGCTCCGATCGATCGGCCGATGATGCTTGCTATGTTTCTCAATGAATTATGGTGAAATTCCGCTACATCCAAAAGCCAGGGGGCGCTCTCGTGCAGAAACTCAAAATGCGCTGTAGACGAAGAACAATACACACGCAGCTGTGATGACACGCAGCTCCATGAAATGGCTTAAGGATATATTTATATTGCTGTTCTTCAAACCTTTTCAGGTATTTTCATGATAATAAAGAATATGTTTAATAATTATGTTTGACGAGTGTTGCTTTTTCAAATGCATGTTATAAACGATTTAAACTAACAGTGATTTCAGATCGATAAGGACTTACTGATAAAAAGCCGTAGTACATGAAATACCTGTAATAAGATCGGCTGTCCGATTCAGAATAGTGATCGGCCACGTATTATTAGTGGAGATCGGCATTGATCGGAGCATCCCTAGCAAAAATTTTATTGGAAGTGTATTTTTTTTTTACATTTACAGCCCAGTCCCGTTCGTTTGCATGGAGAGGGCGGGGTTTATGATTTGTACTGCAGCCAGCCACCAGGGGGCAATCAAAGAGCCAGCGGCTTCACTTTTCAAGATGTATGAGGCACACCCGGGCTCATGCCAGTAGCTTACATTAGTAAACATGTTGGGGCGTACATCTCGACTGTTACATCACAGTCGGTGTTATGTTGAGATTCGCCTGTTTTCCAGCAGTCATGTACGAGGTTTACATAAGAATAAGCAAACAAGCGCGTTTGAGGCTCACGATATGTCATTACCATGTACAGAACTGTTATTATTTATCTATGCTAAGATAAATACAGTTTTACATTCTATGGTACGTTTAAGTAATTTTTTCAAGCATCTGTATTTTATCAACAAAAAAAACCTTTTAGTTCAGTACATACTAACGCATAATATTGTACTAGATTTTAATGCAAAGTATGTAAAAAACTATTTGTATTTATGAAATGAGGTTTTAACACAATAAATATTAAAATAATAGGTTTTACAATTTTAAAATGATAAATATAAAATAATATCAATTTCGAAATTTGGAAATGTAACTAATGGTTAAGAAGAAATATTTTTGAAGTTAGGCTCATAATTCGTAACATCATATAATTCTTTATCATCAACGGAGTCATTATAACCACTTTGTATGCAATATTAAAACTTTACGGGGCGGTTTTCTGGACAGGGCTATTTAGTCCAAGTCTTAACTTAACTGTCTTAACAGTGCCATTGTTGGTCTCAGGATGCATACCAGTAATCTTTTTTGCAAAGTGAGTTTGTTAAAGGGTCAATGACGTGAAATAAATTTTTTTGTGTCCATATGGTTCAATTAAATTAAATGTAAAAGGGTTAAAATTTCAAAATAAATTTGCAAAAAACTTGCACGTCTAAAATTTCTTGGATTTATTTCATTTTGAAAGAATATTTGGGGGATAATTGCAAAAATGTCAATGTGGTGTAACCGGTCTGTGTCAATTAGTGTAAATAGAATTATTTAAAAATGAAAATATAAATATATTCATAAAAATGTGTAATAAAATATAATCTTCTAGTTTAGTGTAATATGATTTTTTACATACATTTTTACATCATTTGTCAAAGATTATTTAGAAAACAATGCTGTTTTCAGCATACGTCAGGACAAATATTAAAACAAAACATTAAAATGTAAATGTTTTAAATATAATGATATTGTAAAAAAAAAATTATGATTACATTTACATGCCAGCAAGGTGGATAAAATATTTAATATTTCCCATTCTTTGGCGCAATTGGCGGTTACACCATTTGACATTTTCAGGTCCATTCAGTCTTAACTTTCATAAAAATGGTGCAAATTAAATTTTTTTATTGCATAAAATTCACATAATACACTATGTGCATTAAAATAAACCTGATGCATGCTTTTAAAACAACTTTTTTTTTTTTTTTTGATTTCTCATCTTGCCAAACCGTTTTTGTCAGTGACCCTAAAACTACTTAAATGTCCTAATATAACTTAGTCCTAGTCCAGGCTTAATCTAAACCCTGTACCTATAACTAATAAATCACCCAGCCCGGTTTCAAAAACAAAATGTACTCAACAGAATGAAAGGCATACTCCACTTGTGATTCTTATATTCACTGCACGTCCAAATCACTTACGCACACAGCTCAGATCAAACAGGTGTTAAACAGAAGAGTGATGGGGAAAACGACAGAGAAAGTTTCCGGAATTCCAAGGACTCCAAATCTTCCTCTGGGGTCCCTGCCGGGCCGGCAGTTTTTCCCAGCAAATACCAGAGCGCACAACAGATACCCGTTGTTTGTCTTGGCTTTCCACACCACAAGCAAAGCTGTCTTTCACAGATAGCTTATATGCGTCTAAACACACAGAACGTTAAACAGAACCAAACATTTAAACAGTCTTTACATTCCTTTCCCTCAATAAACATTACAACTTTTTCAACATTTCAATCTGATTCCCTGATGAAATCTGAGCGCTGATAAAATGACACTGCAATGTCAGTGAACCAATGAAGCGTGAGATTTTCAACCAAGCGAAGATGACAACGGAAGAGCACAATAATAGTTCTCTTACTCAGGCCACGCCGAGTGAAAAAGAAAAGCAAGTCACTTCAAGCCCATAAAAACGGTTTTGGAAGCGTAACCTGAGAACTTTAAGTAGGTCCCGTCCATACGAGACTAGTTATTCTTGTCCGGTGTTGAAAAGAGGTGGGGAAACCAGGTGGGGACCTTGTGTCCAACTCTCTGCACCACCCTGGTGAATCTCCTCCAGTGCTGGAGCGATCGCAGCTGGATGGATCAACAATCAACTACGCTAAACGCTGATTATTATTGAGCAGCACCGGATGTCAGGGTGTGTTATTATGGAACGACGTTGCCTGGCAATATTGAAATATTACTGTCTAAATGCTATTCTTAAACAGCTGAAACAGCCCTAATAGGTGGTAAACTAACATCTAATTTATTATAAAGATACACTGACACATTTTGCCTGAGCATAAAAATGTTAAATGTCGCACACCCAACTAGGAAGAGCAAAGCGAAAGGTCACAAGCAATGTGCTGCACCCAACTTCTGTATGAGAAGCAAACAATAAAGCATTCAAAACGGCAGTGAACAGCATCTTGCTTTAGCCTAAATGAGTCATAAGCTACGTCACTTGCCTAAAAACGTGTCACAGGCCATAGCACAATGCAAAAACAGCGTTATAAAAAAGCTCATATAGGCAAGAATCTTGCGATACGACATGCATCATGATACATGGTTTGTGATGCAATATGTTGCGATACATTGTGATAATGTAATCCGGGCAATATGTTGTGCTTTTTCCTATTTTAGAAATGTAATAGGATAATTTTAAGAAAGCTGTCATTGAGAACACACCACCATAAGCAAATCTTAGCATGCAAGTACATTCTGTCACTGTTTAAGTTCAGAGAAGAATGCTATATGGTGGTTGCGACGTAAACTCAAAACGAAACAACTCCAATGAATCTTTTATGAAAGAATCGCTACTATTGTTAAAGGGTGACATATCATGAAAATCTGAGTTATTCCATATTTAAGTGCTATAATTGGGTCCCTAGTACTTCTATCAACTTAGAAAAAATTAAAAAGAGCAACCCAGTAACTTAGTTTTGGTAAACCATTCTCTGCAAGCATGTGAATAAATAGGACATTGAAATTAGGCTCCCCTTCTGATGTCAGAGGGGGAAAATACCGCCCCTTAATCTGCAATATCCAACCACGGCACTGGCTTTTAGTGCAGAGATCAGCTCATTTGCATTTAAAAGGCCACACCCAAAAACGCCACATTTTTGCTCACACCTACAAAGTGGCAATTTTAACATGCTATTATCTATACGGTATTTTGAGCTAGAACTTCACATACGTACTCTGGGGACAACAAAGATTTATTTGACATCTTAAAAAAGTCTTGTGATATGTCCCCTTTAAACGAAATATCATGATACTCGCATCCAACAACATTTTCTTTCACCCCTACATAAACACGATGTCAAATTGAAGAGAAAAACATGCGCTTAGATACAAAGGTGTATTAGTTTAGACAACATTAAAATGTTTAAAGGAATATTCAATTTTCTTAAAAGAAAAATCCAGATAATTTACTCACCACCATGTCATCCAAAATGTTGATGTCTTTCTTTGTTCAGTCCAAAAGAAATTATGTTTTTTAAAAGGAAAACATTGCAGGATTTTTCTCATTTTAATGGACTTTAATAGAGCCCAACATTTAATACTTAACTCAACACTTAACAGTTTTTTTCAACGGAGTTTCAAAGGACAATAAACGATCCCAAACGAGGCATAAGGGTCTTATCTAGCAAAACGATTGTCATTTTTGACAATAAAAATAACAAATATACACTTTTAAAGCACAACTTCTCGTCGTAATCCGGTCCAGCGCGACCTAACGTAAATGCTTAGTGACGTAAGGAGGTCACGTGTTACATATATAAAACGCACATTTGCGGACCATTGTAAACAATAAACGGACACAAAGACATTAATTAGTATCAGTTGACATACAACAACGTAGGAACGGTCCTCTTTCAACACACTTGTAAACACTGGGGCGGAGTTTCGCGTTCGTCCTCTGTGACCTCTTGACGTCATGACGTATTGCGTGGGGTCACGTTCGCGCATCACGACTGGATTTAAACGAGAAGTTGTGCTTTAAAAGTGTATATTTGTTATTTTTATTGTCAAAAATGACAATCGTTTTGCTAGAAAAGACCATTATGCCTCGTTTGGGATCATTTATAGTCCTTTGAAACGCCATTGAAAAAAACTGTTAAGTGTTAAATGTTGGGCTCTATTAAAGTCCATTAAAATGAGAAAAATCCTGGAATGTTTTCCTCAAAAAACATAATTTCTTCTCGACTGAACAAAGAAAGACATCAACATTTTGGATGACATGGTGGTGAGTAAATTATCTGGATTTTTCTTTTAAGAAAATGAAATATTCCTTTAACTTTTGTCCGATGTGCATTCGTAGCAGGTCTGCTGCTAAAGAGCTCAAATCTGTACGCACCAAGTTTGCTTTGCTTTTCCCTGCAAGCCGCGGTCAGCTCCGCCAGCTCCTTGTACTTTGCAGCCAATCGGAGCTTGCCGTTTTGAAGGTGCGGGCGGTGTGACAGGCTCTCTTCTGCGAGACTCCGATTGGTCGCTAGCAGGGTTTCTCTGTCCAGCTGTAGCTCCTGGAACTGAACACAAACCGCCAGTTACACAAAACTCGACTCAACAAATTACCACTTTGTATTCAAACATGGACGTCCAGAGCATGCGCTTTAAACCTATTGTTTTGTATCAGGATGCTGGTAAAAGAACCCCAGAAAATGTGGATTGTTAAAATTAGAAGGAACATATGACCTAATTTGAGATGAGAATAGCGCATTGTGTACATAATATCTGACATGTTGGCTAATCGCTAATTTCTCATGTTGTAAGCATGTTTACATTTCTTTAAAACATACAATACAATATTTTATGACAGTATACATCTCCAGTTTGTATAGCACATAAAACATTCTCTGTTATGTTTTTTAAGACATGAACGTTGACTTAATAACATAAGATTGACTTGATAACAAGCTATTTACGTGAGTTTGTTGTGCAAGTATTGTTACTGTGGGTTCACACCAGCCGCGTTTGAGGCGTCAAATTCACGTCTAGTTTGCCGGCTTAAACATTTTGAGTTTACTCGCTTCATTCTTGCTTGAAAGCCACGCGTGAAATTCAAGTTATCGAGACATTCACGAGGAAATCCGCATCATGGGAGGGGCTTCTGCGACTCCGCTCGCTTACTGTAATCAAGTCACTACTAGAGCAAGCTCCCGATTGGTTAACATGGCGCAATTTGTCTGCCAAAGTTTAAATTTTTTAACTCGCACGTTTCCCGCAGCAATGCTCAATTCGCTCAATTCGCACCATTCGCGCGAACTAGCCGAGGCGGAATCGCATCTACCGCGCCACCCTAAACACCTCATTCGCGCCGTGAGACCTCCAGATGCGCGTCAATGTGTATTTACATTGACATTGAAATCACGTGCGCTAATAACGAAAAAGATTTTATGTACACATTGCGCATTGTATAACAATAGGTTTAAAGCTTTGGAATCAACATGGCAGCAGGCTGAATGTCGTATACATCAATCAAACTCAAAGCCTAAACACAACAGCTGGAGATGAAAGACATTTTAGTTAAAAGAAATAAATACTACCAACATAATAACACTGATCATCTTCAGAAATGTAACATTTTAAATCTATTTCACAGTCTTAGGAATATCAATATTCTGCCAAGGATCGCTGTTTGTGTTTCATGAAAAAACCTCCTACGGTTTCCCTTTAAATTTTTTTGCCAACTTTAAGAACATTTCTTCCACATGATTTTCAAGCTTTTCTTTGCACTGTTATTCACTTGCAGTTGCCAACCCATGTACAGAAGCTGCCAAAAGTAGAAGTGGTGGTGGGGGGCATTCTTTTAATCCCCCTCAGGTTAGATTAAACAATCAAAATATGAGGTCCATGGCACAAATTGGACAAAATGCATGCACTTTAAGATCCTTTTTTTCGGACAAAATAATTTGGCAAAAAGGCAGCCCACAGTCTATTAGGGCAGTAGTTCTCAAACTTTTTCAGCGTGCGCCCCCCATTGTGTGCGGACCCCACAATGAAAAGCGGTTCTCAAATTTAACATTTTAAATAAACAAAACATAAAATTATACAAAGTAGTGCTGTTGGTTAGTAGCCTTATTTTTTAGGTTTAACTACACAGAATTTAAGATATATTTATATAATATATTTTATAAGATGTCATAAAACTGGGGCCCCCCTGGCACCATCTCACGGCCCCCAGTTTGAGAACCACTGTAAAAAGTCCTTAAAAAGCTAAGCTTCAGTTTATACTCCAAACACACAAATGCAGCATGCATACAAAATTCTTTAATGCATCTTTGTTAAAATATTTGAATAAAAAGCAAAGTTTTCCATTGTTCAAAGTTCACTTTTGGCCACTTTTTAAAGTTATTTTTGAATAACTTTATGCAATTCTGCAATGACGGCATAGCCGTCAACCCTCCTGTTTTTCCCGGTATTTGCCGTATTTTACCATTCTTTCCCGCCTTCATCCAGTTTAAATGTTTTTATAAAAAAAATGATTTAGCAAAATGTTAAAATAGGTATTTTAGGGTTTGGGGTTTTTCCCTTATTTTCAAATCCCAATATTGACAGGTTTGTGACTGTGTTAAGAATGCAGATCATCAAACACTATTAAGACTATTAAGGTCAATCTGCAAAAAAAACAGGAATACAAAATCTCAGTCGTGCAGACAAGAGTGAATAATGCAACTCAATATATCTAAATCCTCATGGGTCATACAAGGTTGCGCTGTAATGCATCTCTGTGTTTGCGGGCACAAAATCCATATCCAAGACAGATAAGCCTATAAGACTAAGAAAGGGAAAGTAATAGCCTGTAGCTTGATTTTAACATGAATGAGTGCTTTGGCCAATACAATTGACTTGCCGGGAAAAGTTAGAACAGTGGGAACTGGATATGAGCCCATATCTACGGCTGAATAAAGACATTCAGCATTTTGGTTAAGTTGACAAAGATTTAGCTTTAAAAGAAAAGTTCACCCCAAAATAAAGTTTTTCAATCACTTACTTAACCGCAAGTATCTTAAAACCTGATTAACTTTCTGTTATTTATGTTACATAAAATTAGTTATTTATAGCGAAGTTTCCTACAATAAAATAAACAAATAGAAATAGCCAACAATCTCTGGGTCTGGCGGTGCCACTTTTAGCATAGCTTAGCACAATCCATTGAATCTGATTAGACCATTAGCATCGCGCTTAAAAATAACCAAAGAGTTTCGATAGTTTTCCTATTTAAAACTTGACTCTTCTGTAGTTACATCGTGTACTAAGACTGACAAAAAATAAAAGTTGCAATTTTCAAGGCCGATATGGCTAGTAGCTATACTCTCATTTTGGCATAATAATCAAGGACTTTGCTGCCGTAACATGGCTGCAGCAGACGTAGTGATATTACGCACTGCCCAAAAATTTAATTTACTAAGGGGACTATTTTCGGCTGAGTCGTAATACATTGCGCCACCTGCAGCCATGTTACGGCAGCAAAGTCCTTGATTATTACGCCAAAATGAGAGTATGATTCCTAACCATATCTGCCTAGAAAATCGCAACTTTTAATTTTCCGTTGCTCTTAGTACACAATGTAACTACAGAGGAGTCAAGTTTTAAATAGGAAAAATATCGAAAATTCTTTAGTATTTTTTAGCGCAATGCTAATGGTCTAATCAGATTCAATGGATTATGCTAAGCTATGCTAAAAGTGCTAGCACCAGACCCGGAGATCAGCTGAATGGATTCCAAAAAGGTAAAAATCAAATGTTTAACTCTAGGGGAGCTGGAAAATGAGCCTATTTTCAAAAAAAGTCAAAGAACCTATGACTTAAAGGTCTGAGGAACCAAAAAGTGCTACATAAAGTCATCATTTAAAATGTTAGAAACATGGAATATGGCAAACAAATAACTTAGACTCATTTTTATTAAACTCTGTTACAATTTGTCTTGAAAGCCAATGGTTGTCACCCCCTCTTCATCCATGGGAGGAGACTAGCTCAAACATAGCTAAACTTCTCCGTTTTGTGTTTAACAGGAGATGGAAAGATATACAGGCTAGAAGCAACATAAGGTCAAGTTTTTAAAATTCATTTTTGGAAGGAAAACTGTACCTTTAAATCCCATATTGGTAGCGATTTTACATTCACAATTAATTACAGAGACAGAAAAGCTTAGTCAAAGTCAAACCACAAGTGGAATATAAAATATTCCAGTGAAACGTTATATAATAAACACATTCGGGCATCATAAAAAAAAGCTAAAGATATCTCGCAAATCAATTCAACATCATTCAATATTCAAATATTCCTACAATATTTTTCTACATATGCAAATGAGAACTCTTCCAGACTGTGTTTTAAAATGGGAACATAGCCTGGAGAGGCATTGAGAAAATGCTTCATTAACCAACCGCCTCAGTCTGCCACATGTTGTTTAATTACAATAAAACAAGGAATGGGTTAGAAAAAAAATCGACTTTTTAAAGAAAAGCTCGTCATTCGGATTGTCCTCCCCGACCACTGAATGACTCCAACCACAGAAACGCGTCCAAACCAATGTCCTCATGGAAAGCATTTGCAAACTCTCAGACATCAGTTGAAACCACAGACAACTACTTTCACTGTAACCGAGGCGGAGCGAGGGTTTGGGTCCTGCTGAAATTCACGTCATTTATCTTTTCCTGTTGCTGTAAGGAAAATTAACTGCCAGTTTATGCATTTCAGGACTTCAGGTGCCTGACTGCGCTTAGCCGAGCGTATAAGAGGATTAATGATTTATTCGCTCTATGAATATTTCGTCTTTCTTGTTATTTCAGTGTGAGACCCTCAAACATGACGGGTGATATTCCCACTGGTGGCGCATCCGTCATGAAATCTGTTCGGCCGTCGTGCTTGATAGAGTCTTTTGAAGATGACAAAATTGGATCTGCTTGTAATAACTCAAAACAGCTTGTGTGATCAGAGAGGATGGTTAAGGTTTTGCAGGGTTCTTTTAAATCACTTGAACTTTTCATTTGCTTTATTTAACCTGCATAAATGGTTGCAAATTGCATGTTGATGCATCTTTGCTGTTGTGTGTTGTGCTTTGCATAAGACGCCTCCAGGAGAGAGAATGACTGCATAATGCTAAGTGATTTAAAAATTATATGCATCAGTTCTGCGTGATGATGAATCCACTGGAAAATGTAAAACACAAAGCTCTGAATACTGAATGCACAGTGGCTATAAATTGAATAAATATAGTTTGACTACCCAGCACGCAATAGCAGTCATTTTACCATATAGTGAGGCTATGAATTACCAATTTCTAGCCAAAATAAAGTTTGTATTTGGTTATGTCATCATTTTTGCCACAAAAACTTGATATGACAATTGCGCAACCCAATTAGTGTCATCCGCATTGCCCGGCGTGAATTCGCATCTATTCACGTCTTGCATTGACTTTGTAAGTAATCTACTCGCGCAAATAGTTTAATTCGCTTCTGGTGTGAACGCAGCAATAGGGTTAGGCCCAGATCAACTTTACACAAAAATGTTACCGTATATGTTTCTAGCTACGTGAAATTGACCACATTTACATGCACCCTCATAATGCAATTATAATGGGATTTTGACAATATTCAGTCCTTTCAGAAAAACGCTGCATTTTTTGTGATTGTTGCGCGCAAAAATCCACGTTTTCTTAAAAAATGCGATGGAATATGCGGGATATTTATGCAATGATGAAATTGCGGGAACTTGCAAAAACTGTTTGCAGCTTTTCAATGATGTTTAAGTCACATAATCACGTCACTTCATAACGTTCCCATGGCAACAGGGGACATGGCTGCACTTGTGTGAGGTAGATGCAACATTTTTCAACTTTCTGCTAAGATATATGTGATTTTTGCAACGAAAATGCGGGGTTATGAAATCATGCAAGCCCCGCATATTTTGCGCACTGAAATCTGAAATGTATGCTGCGAAAGTGCGGCGTATTTGAAAAATTCGTCCCCCGCATAAATATGCGGACTTTAGCTGATTATGCGTTAAATCATGCGATGGCATAATCCCGTTTTTTTTTTTTTCAGGGATTGAATATTGCGATTATATCTTATATCATGTAAACACAATACTTTGGGAAAAAATGCAAATAAGCTCATAATCGCAGTAAGTATAATTGTATTAAAAGAGGTGGCGTACGCAGTTTTTAATCGCAGTATGCGTCCATTTAAATGCTTTAAATCGCATCTATAGCGCAATAACTGAAGTTCATCCAGAAACAGCTCAAATAACACCACAGTAGCATATAAAACGGTTACAGGCACTGTCATAATATTTCTGTTGCCATTTCCAGGGTTCCCACACCTTCGCTAACTTCAAATTCAAGGACCTTTCAAGGACTTTCCAGGACCAATACCCTCAAATTCAAGGACTAAATGTGGGGACACATTTCAGGTGGGAGCAAGGTTACATCGTGTTACCTTTTAAGATACATTGTTACAGTTCCCTTTCTAGGGAACTCGTGCTGCGTCACTGAAGTGACACTTTGGGGACGCCTCCAGGGGTAAGTGCGTCTGTATGTATATATGAAATTCAACCAATGGTGAGGCTTAACCACAAAGACAGGGTGACCTGGGAGCCAGGAAGTATATCGCTATCTGAAATATTGCCAATGACGGCGTTACAGGGACGCAGGAAGTATGGCAAGGGAGACTTAGCGCCTCGTTCCCTTCTCAGGGGACAACAGTTACATACGTAACCCGAGACGTTTTCATTTGTCAAACACAACTATGCAAAAAATAATTTTGGTATGAATCAACATACAGAAGATATAAGCATTTAAAGTGAACGGTTTAGCACGTGTGCTTAAAAAGTCTAGAATTTTTATGATATTATCCTACACTACACAGGGAATAATATGAATTTTTTTTTATTTTTTGGAAAACTTCTTGCATAAAATAGATTCAAGCACTTTCAATGATCTGTATCTATGCATGTATATTTTAAAAAACTTCCCAGGGCCATGAATTTTTCCTCCAGATTCACAAACTTTCAAGGATTTCAAGGACCCGTGGGAACCCTGCATTGCATAACCACATATGTCCATAGGATCATGTTTGTCATATTCTGTAAGTAAATTAAAACAGTGGACAATATATGTGAGTTCATCATTTGTGCTCAGCATTGGACTACGTGTGAATAATCAGAAAATAAAAACTACATGTAAACAGGAGGTAACAGGTTAACTTCAGTCATGTAAAGTCCTCACTCTGATTACTGGAAATAATCGCATTATTGGTGTACATGCAAACATAGTCATTGATTTGTGTTACTGTATCTCACTTGCTAGAACATTTCGTTCTTGGAAGATCATGCGTTCGATCCCAATGAACATACATACTGATAAAAAAATTAAATGGACAAAAGCATTTGCCAAATTTAAGCATGTAATATAAATTTTAATTTCACACATTGTTGCATTGTCAGTTGTCCAAACTGGCACAGTAACTCTATTGACCCCCTAAGTATTGAAGTTTGGTGCTGCTAGCGTAATGCATGAACACATGGTGAGCAAAGCATTCATGCCTGCGCAAAACATTAACTCAAATGGAGTACTTTTGGTCCTAGGGTAGATTCCAAACATTACATTTATGCATTTGGCAGACACATTAATCCAAAGGGACTTGCAGTACAATCAAGGGCAAACATTTTTTTTATCGGCATTTGTGTTCCTTTAGAATCAAACCTTCACGGTTTACGCTGCTAATGCAATGCCCTAACAACTAAGCCCAACAATTTCCATCATTTCCCAATGATAACCGGTTATTGTAAGGGTTACAGCTGTGATTTGTTAGATACAGCCAGGATGTTGTCCGTTGACCGTTTTACATTACAGCAACACGGCCAACTTTCTATATCCTCCAGCAATTTCATGGTTTCACTGTAAATCAAAAGCTTGATGTCTTTCCAAAGAATCACTTCAAGTTTGTGAATCTATTTAAAGATGATACAGATGTTGACGGCCACTAGGCGAATGTGTGATCTCTTATAGATTCATTACATGGATCTAAGCAGGATGACAAATGGGTAATGAATTGGATATATTTTCCAAAAGTTCTCACTCATAATTTAAACCGAATTTCTCTTACCTCTTTTGCAAATCTAATTTGTTTTCATCCGACGCTTATAAATTACCCTTCTGCCTAGCAGAACCCAATGTTCTTTCTTAAACTTCACATGGATGGTTAAACATGAATATTTATCCAATACTCAAACAGGAGCATATCCCAAAAGCACGCAGTGTTAATTATGCATCGTTATTAAAGTTTAGTCAGTCAAAAATGCCACATTTTTTGCGAATCAAACTAAAAAAAACCCCGTTGTGAGAGTAGTTCATTTTGGATGTTGCACCAGATGTGACTTGTTTGCTAAATGCATTGCATTCTACTTGATTAATTTATATGAGAATTAAAAATGGAAAACTAAAATAAGTATGACTACACGTACAGTGTCTGTAAACATAGGCTAAGGGATGAGACAATAGAGTTAATGTCTGTATTGTCTGATATGAGCCTTCTTCCTTGCAACAGAAGATCTGCCAGAAATGCACATTGAGGTTAGATGTAAGCTTTCCAACCAGGTCACATGGTGCACAGCTGTATATTCTTTTTAAACAGGAAGGAAAACCCATTCATACGCCGTTTTAATAAAGGTGACTGTGACGTCTCACATGAGGCTTTGACTTGCATGCAAACATGTATTCCACTTTGCAGAAACCACAGAGAGAAATGTAGTAAACCTTCATCCAATCAAAAATTCCAGTGATATTCGGTCAATATCGCCCAGCCATGCATGGGTAGCCATGACATGCAGCACTACTCACATGATTTACCAAGGAAATTCAATTGATTCTGTAGAGTTTCTATACAAATGTAATGCTGTTATGAGCTTACAAAATATATAGTACAAACATACAAATATTGTGTTTTGTTTGACCACATATAAAGATATTAGATATTGGTCAATTAAAAGCACCTTAAAAGGGAAACACCACAGTTTTTCAATATTTATTACATACCCATCTTTCTTCCATGCGTACACTTAATCTTTATACAGCGCATCGTGAATGTGTTAGCATTTAGCCTAGCCCCATTCATTCCTTAGGATCCAAACAAGGATGAATTTAGAAGCCACCAAACACTTCCAAGTTTTCCCCATTTAAAGACTGTTACATGAGTAGTTACACCAGTAAGTATGGTGGCACAAAATAAAACGTGGCAATTTTTAAAGCGGATAAAAAATAAGAACTATATTGTATGGCGTAAGAGCACTTAGTTTGTAGCACTTCGACCTCAGGCGCAGTAATATTGAAAAGTTTGAGCGAGAGGGGGAGGAGTCAGGAGTGATGATGTTATTGTGCGCCGAGGTTGAAGATGCCTCATGATGTGCTGGAAGGTAATCCAGTGTCACCGCCATTTTGGTTGGGTCTCCTCACTCTACGCTACAACCAGAGTCAATCGGACTCAACGTAGAGTGAGCAAATATGCCCATATTTTGTGCAGCTTACGGTTGCGATAACCAGCGCAGTATTGATACCAGATCGCATGGGATTAACTTTTTACAAGGAAGATTGAACAATAATTTTGGTTACTTTACCATATATAATAGTATGTTATCATAAGTAACGTTACTTACGTGTAACAAACCCGTGTGAAAATCCGGTAAAATTCAAGGAGTTATGATTATTGTAGTTGGGGATACACCATAGTAGAAATAAATGCAGGGGGACACATTGGGGATCCAAGATGGCGGCCGATCTGATACGTCAGCTCCAATAGGCAGCATCAGTGTATGAGGTATATAATGTCCAGGGTTTCCTACAGCATTTTGCAGTTCGAGCGGCCCGCCTAAGCTGGGAAACCCTACCGCCTAAACTAGGTCTTCCAAAAAGTATATATATATATATATATATATATATATATATATATATATATATATATATATATATATATATATATATATATATATATATATATATATATATATAAATATTTTGCTGCACAAAAGGCCGTCAAGTGCATCTCGGAGAATAGCGCAGACATGCTTCACACCGTTTACAACATCTGCTTTAGTTTGTGTTTATTAACCCTTCAGTTTCACTTCATCATGCAACTATTCCCGTTAGAGGTAAAAACATTTCATTATTAATAATCTAGTATGTGTTCATTTTCTGTCATAGTTTCTTCAAAATTAAGTTATATTTGAGTGTTTTTAATAAAAATATTTTCATCATGACACGTACGCCTAACCCTACCACCTTAAAGCAACACTATGTAGTTTTTTTACCTTTAAATAATGTCTCTAAAATTATTTCAGTGATAGAACAACTTTTAACTGGACAAATTGTACTGTTGCTGCAACCTGAACAGCCTCCTAGCTCCTACAAGCACACTCTGAAAGTGGCGGTGGAGGGTAGGAAACACAGCCCTCCCCCTGCCTGCAAAAGAGTGTCTGATACCAGGCACTGTTGCGCTTTTCAACCACATGGGGGAGCTGTAAGTCATTTTTACATGGAAACTACATAGTGTTGCTTTAACTAACAAATTTTCTGCAGGAAACCCTGATGTCCATGGCCTACATACTCCCTATGCGCATGCGCAACGTACTGTACACAGGCAATGTACGCAAGGTTTCAAATCCTCGCCATCGTAAACTTCTGTCAACAAAACGAAATTCCTGCCTCTCCCTGCATTCGATTGCACAGTGGAAAACCGCAAATGACGTTGGGTCACTTTTTTGCAAAAGTGCATGTGGCGGCAGGCGGCAAAAGCGCAAGGCGTTCTGCACCCATAAACTGCGAAGAAAACGCATTCTGTGTGGTCCGACCCTTATGCTACCTACCTTTAAGAACACTTTTTACATCATCTTATGATTCCTAAAGCTGCTGTATAGGAAAACAGCTTACTAGATTTAGGGACAGAGCTACAGATAATCGAAACATCTCTGGGTTTTTATCCAAATCCTCAGACAAACATCTCTTTAAAAACCTCTGTGTCACCAAAAACGTACAGTAAATCATCTTAGCATTTGCAAATTCAAAAAAGGATGTGGCTTGTCTTGGAGAGGATGCATCGCTGCATTCCACAAAGACAGCAAAGAAACATGCTCCAAACCACTCTTTTAAGTTTTTACAGCACTGTGATCAATCTTCTAATGACTCGGCCACATTGTAAGAGAGACAGTCCTGAGGCTGTCTCTCCAGCTCTCCGTATCCCATATTGCTGAGTCTGCCATATGCGTCATAAGTCACACTGAGCCAATAAATGTCCAGGTCCAGCCACTGCTGGAGAGCATGTCTTGTGGTTTGATGAGGAACATTTGAGCGCAACAGGGTCCTTATGCCCCTTAAAAATGAAGGTCTATGTTTAGATTTTCCAGTATCTCTGTTGTCGGCCCATTTCCTCTCTAACGCGAATGTTAATTCCCTGGACGTACAGAGGGCGTTCGAAATGGCTTGCATTTTCCCTAAACAGGAATTGACACAGACCGTCTATTTCCGCTTGCAGCTGCCTGTATGACTTGTTTATAAGCTGCGCAGATGTAAGTCCTCTGGAGACCATGTGGGCTGGATGATATAATGTTCGTAAAACAAATTGCTTGAAGTCGACAACTGGTGAATACCTTAAAGAGCCTGTTTGATACGCACGGTGTAGGTCCGGCTGGGTTGGATCAATCAAAATGTTGACCTCAATTTGAGGCTCACATGACCTCTGGTTTCACAATCAACACAGGCAACAAATAAACAAGGCAACAGTGACTACTGAGATGAAACTAGGGCTGTCAATAAAATCAATAATTCAATCTCTTTCTGTAAATTGACAGATTAACATATTCAGTAGGGCTGGAGGAAACTGATTGCCTGGTAAAACCATCCTCTGCTATATTGCTACGCTTCATAGACAAAGTCTGGCTGGGCATAATTGATAAGCGTTTACCTTCTCGTGGGGGCGGCTTGTCTGAAGTTTAAAATCATTGGTGTTGCTAAGTGAAGCAGTATATGATATACAACACAATAATACATTTTAGTTTTTTTTTAAATAAGTTCATAATAAATATAACAATACATTATTATAGAAGAATAATTAAAACATAGCCTATATTAACTCTTTCGCCGCCATTGACAAGATATCTCGTCAATCAAGAGAAAATGCTTCCCTGCCAATGACGAATTTTTCCGGCTTTGGCAACACAGCAATTATCCACCAGGTGGCGCCCTTCCGCAACTTGGGATCTCTATGAAAAGTCCGACACAAAAATGGAATTATCTCAGCTTTTGCTCAAAATGTGGTGTTTTTGCATAAACCTACCCATATTCAAAAGCTGATTACAAAAGAACTACTGAAGGTAGGATGAAACGTTTTTTTGTTGTTGTTGTTTGAAAGCAAAGAGTCTGTTTTTTCATTTGGTATATTGTATGTTTATATATTTAAAGAAGAACATTTTCTGGAAGGCATTAAACTTTTGTGAAAATCATGAAAAACGCTGGCGCTGGCTGGCAACTTTTTTTAAAAAAAAACCGCTGGCGGCGAAAGAGTTAAAAATATGAATTATATGATATTATGATAATATTATGATAAATTGTGCGATTTTATTTCCGTTACTGTGAAATAAAAAGGTCAGAAATAACATATTTTTAATTCCGTGCATACCGCGGAATGTAAATAAGTGGGCGTGGCTAACTCAGCACTGCGGTCCTTTGAATTATTCGAAATTATACAACTGTGGTATAATGGTAGAGCTGCAAGATTATGGCAAAATTCATAACAGTGGGCCGATCTAACTGTGGGTTCACACAAGCCGCGTTTAAGGCCTCAAATTCGCGTCTAGTTTGTCGCTTGAACATTTTGATTTTACTCGCTTCATTCGCGCGTGAAATTCTAGTCATCGAAACATTCACGCAAAAATTCACGTAATTGGAGGGGCTTCTGTGACTCTGCTCGCTTTCTGTAATCACGTCACTACTAGAGCAAGCTCCTGGTTAACGTGGCGTGTTTTTCCGCCAAAGTTCACATTTTTCAACTCGCGCGCTTCCCGCGGCACCGCTCAATTCGCACAGCGCTAAACGCCTCATTGGCGACGCAAGACCTCTAGACGCCCATCAACGTGTCTTCACATTGACTTAACATTGAAATCACTCGCGCTTGATGCCTCTACCGCGGCTGGTCTGAACGCAGCATTAGGCAAGGAACTCGAGGGCTAAAAAATGAGTCCCACTCCGGGCCTGGTGTAGTGTACCTTCCCGAAAAACTGACCATTATATGTTCTCTCTTTGTTGAGGTGCCCTCGGGAATACAAAGACATTTGCGAGGTTCTTAGAGAAGTGGGGGGGACGAGGGGACCCACCTTACTTTGAAATAAAATGATTCATTCCGTGAAACAGATTTTTGGTCATACCGCCCACCCCTGCATTCTATATTTCTCAAACATCATTGAACTGATGGGGAAATCCGAACACACTAAACTCATAAACTCTACAGTTCTGCATACATTTTTATCAGTGTTTCCTGGGTTCGAACCTATGACATTTCATGCTGGAACCCATGACCTTTTGTGCTGCTAACGCAATACTCTGGCGATAAAAGCTTCTTTATGCCGAAACCGCATGTGATATGTAGTCGCAGTGCTGTCTGAATAGGGTAACAACATTTGCAATACGACGATATCCATCTGCTGTAAATTTTTCCTAGATTTTTATCATCTATTAACATCACATATGTTTAGGACTTATCAGGCGACAATTAATCAGATCTATGCAATGTTTTGTATTTGGAAGCACTAGAAATTAGCAATGGTGTGAAGCCGTATGATTAATGACAGCTTTACGCATTGAGCGTGCAGTGCAAGCGAAATACAGTTTAACCATCTGTTTAGTGCAAGATAGTTCAGCTTGGTCAATAAACCATGAATGACCAAAGGCATCTAACACTGATTAAATCAAGAAATAAGCCTTTGTATCCCTAATGAGCACATAAAGTGAACCATAAATGCTGCCTCATTGCTATTCATAGCAAAAAGCAGCGAGTATTGCAGAGCATTTTCCATTTAGGAAAAACACCACAGTCTCTTGTGAAGGAATGAAGCTCATGCATACAAGAGCAATAACTGTATCCAGCTCACCAGACCATTGTGAACCATTCATTGCAGTTGCCCTTGGAGAAGTCAAGGCGTGTTGACCCGTGAATTGACCCGTTTGTGATTGGAATGGGATGTGCATTGCAGATCACAAGCCTTTGGGAGTGTGACCTCTATGGTCCCATCACAACTCTCACGCATGGTTATCAATAAATATAGAAAACGCATTTGCTTAAGCAAGCGTGTGCACATTAAATGGTATTAGTATGCATGCAATACGCATGTTGCAATGCATGTATTTATTCTGTATTTGCAGCTACTTGTTTGTTTGTTGTTTATTTTGGTTTAAGCAAGATCTGAAGATAACATGACAGACCTAAATGTACAGCAGGTCTTCATAAGTTGAATGAGATTCAACAGAGGGGATGGCAAGATTTCCAGAATTTCCCTATGTTCCTTATAGAAAGTTACTGTAAAGCATCTTTTGTATCCCATGAATGTCATGGTCATACCAGTTCGGAACAACATGAGGATTGTTCCTCCTTTCATTTTTAAGTAACCCTATATCATATTTTATTAAATTGAGGTTGTATTTAAGAGCTAGCGCAAACATATTTGTCCTTGCATTTCAAACAACACGGTCCGGCTTACTGGAGGCATGCAGCGACCTGGTGTCAGGCTACAGCAATTTACATCTCAAATGTCATATATCTGTCTAAACTGACACCGGATCAGTGGATTTTCTGCCAATGAATGGGAGCTCTCATATATCCTCACTGTTTCAATACATCAACTGTGAACGAGTGGGAAAAATCACAAAAATGTGAATTATTAAAGCGTCACATTTCTTACATTTCACTCACATGGTTTTACTACAGTAGCCATACTTTAACCACGGTAACACATTTCAGTGGTTTAAAAAGCATTACATTTTAATAATCTTAAAAATAATATGCCGAGAAGATTAACTATGGTTTTATACTATAGTAACCACAAATTTACTTTGATCTCACCATGGTTTAGCCATAATATGTGTATTAAATGTATGGTAATACAAAACATAAATCATTCTGCAGAAAAACAGGGTTGCTACACTTTTATCATAATAAAACCATGTTTTTGCTTATGTAATATAATAGTTAATTGTATTGCTTACTTTCATGCAAAAACTTTTATCATCATGAAGAATGTTACGAGAAACATTTGTTAAAGAAACGTTATTACATCATGGAAGTCATGCCGTTTGCCATACAGTGCACTGATACGAGGCGTTATATCATGGATGTATGGGGTGGCGTGTAATGCACAGCACGTTGCACAAATCAAACGATCTTTCTTTAAGGTGAAGGAAAAATCTACACATCGGCACAACGTGTTAAAATGACAAGTACAAGTACCTATATTTGATTAAAGGCTGAAATTGAGAAGTATGTAAAGAAACAGCTCGCATTGTGCGCGTGTAATGAATGAAGAAATACCTTTTCACTGAGTCGCACGATCTGATTCATTTTGTCTTCATCTTGAAGGAGCTCCCGTAGTTCACTGGTATTGAGGACCCTGTACCCATCTGGGTAAGAGTTCACGTCCTTTTTCTGGGACATTCCTGTCCCCGTGATTCGCACTAAACAAGTCCGTTTACCTGCCATTTAACTTCCATTCTGCTCGCGCCAGATAAACGTGAAGACGGGAGTGGTGCTGGAGGAGCTCGAGACTCGTCGGCATGAAGCTCTACTGTTTACTGAGACAATGCTCACAGATTATGGCACACGTTTACAAGCCTGTGAGTCTTAAATTCAGCCGCGAGGAGGCGCCACATCGTCGCAGGTAGAACGTCTCATAAAAAACGTAACTTTGGTTAAAAACGAAAACAAAAACAAAACAAAAAACAGCCGTTAAGCACGTACATAGAAAATAAAAGCTTATAACTGTCCTTACATTACCCCCATTCGTGATGGTAAGCTTATGTCATTTTGACGTCATTTTATCCCACGTAAAAATAAGTATTTCTTTAAAAAGAGATTTTTAGACATATTTTATTTAAATAAAAAAACTATTAATTTTGACTGTGCTTCAACTATTTCTGTTTTGTTGAAGCTCAATAAAAAAATGCATATTTTTAGTTAAAGACATATTTTATTTATTTAAATTAAAAACTATTAATTTTGACTATGCTTCAACTATTTCTGTTTTGTTGAAGTTCAATAAAAAGAAAAAAGACATATATTTATTTAAGGACATATTTTATTTAAATTAAAAACTATTGATTTTGACTGTGCTTCAACTATTTCTGTTTTGTTGAAGTTCAATAAAAAGAAAAAAGACATATTTTTATTTAAATTAAAAACTATTAATTTTTACTGTGCTTCACCTAATTTTCCTTTTTTTTTGTTCAATAAAAAGAAAAAAGACATTTTTATTTAAGGTATATTTTATTTAAATTAAAAACTATTAATTTTGACTGTGCTTCAACTATTTCTGTTTTGTTGAAGTTCAATAAAAAGAAAAAATACATATTTTTATTTAAATTAAAAACTATTAATTTTGACTGTGCTTCAACTATTTCTGTTTTTTTTTTAAGTTCAATAAAAATAAAAAATGCATATTTTTATTTATATAAAAAACTATTAATTTCGACTGTGCTTTAACTATGTCTGTTTTGTTGAAGTTTAATAAAACGGAAAAAAACATGTAAAGTAACCTGCAATTTATGTTTAAACAGACTTATGGATTGATTTGTATTTTTTATTTATTTATTAGAAAAAAATACTAAACATCGTATAATTACTGGCAATACAAAATAATGCAATAAATTTAAGCAAAACAAATAACAAAGGTTTTTTTGTTTATATATGATTGAGTCTATGCAAATGTCTATACCCTGTCTTTGTGCAAGTGAAACCTTATAAAAAAGAATAATAATGTACTTTCAAATAAACAACTTTATATTCAATGCGACTTGTTATTTTAAATAAAATTTAAAACAATACAATCAACAAAATAACGAAATAGTGATAAAATAAGTAAACAAAAGTTTAATGAAATACAAAAAAGTTGTGTTTTTTTAAATAAAACTAATATGCGTTACGGCTTTGAACTACTAATCCCAGGGTTCAACAGAAAAAGGCCCAGACGCGAAGTGTGATTCTATTGGTGGATTTCTCTGACGACATCACTCATCGCCAATACGGAAAAACATGGCGTCGATCGCGGGAGAACGGTGGAGAGACGCGCTAAAAAAACACGATATCTTTAAGAAATTACAAGAGAGGCTCCATTTAGAGTCACAAGCCACTAGCAAAAGAATAGCCAAGAACCTGTCGTTCTGCCTGAACAGTGATCTGTTTATATGGGACAGTGTTGAGAGTGTGTTTTACACCACAAACCTGCGACAGCTGAATACCGGGGCTGACCTCGAAACTTCCAAATATCAGGTGAGCGTGTGTTTATTTAGTGTGTGTTTTGAACAGTTACGTTTTTAAGTGTAATGTAAACAGCAAACGACACTCTCCGCAGACTCTGTTATGCATCAACCCGCCGTTGTTTGAGGTGTGTCAGGTGTTGATCAGCCCAACGCAGTATCATGTGGCTCTCATTGGTAAGCGTGGAGCGACTGTACTTGAACTGCCTCAGCGCTGGGGTAAAAAGTCAGAGTTTGAGGGTGGACGCATGGAGATCAACTGCAAGTGAGTACAGAACTGATGCTTTATTATCCTAATGGTGTATTGATTGCTTTGATCAAAATGACAGGGATTAACGGTTTCGGGATGCAACACAAAAGTACTGTCTTGATATATAAAGTAATTCCACTGTACTTTGATATATACTTTGACAGATAATGTTTATAATTCATCTAACGTGTTAAGTTTTTGTGCTTTTCATGTCATTCCTATTACTTGACTTAAATAATTTTTTTATTTCTGTACAGGACGATTCCTGTGGCTGAACGCTTCTTCACAAGTGCTCCATCAGTGACACTGCGACAGGCTACCTGGTATCCAAGTGAAACTGAGGAGCCTCATTTAGTTCTACTGACCTCAGACAACACTATCAGGTACCTTAAATAAACTTTTCGACAGTTGCTTTAAATAAACCGTGTTTGTCTCTGAACAACTTCAAATAAAGTGTTTTTTCCCCGTCAGATTTTATAATCTTAAGGAGCCACAGACGCCTGCCAAAGTTTTGCGTGTTTCTCAGTTAGACGACGACAGCGGTATTCATATAAGAGGGTAAGTTTGGCAGCTTTTGGTAAACCAACACCCCCCCCCCCCCCCCCCCCCAAAAAAAAAATTTTTTTAGAGCGGTTAATTGCAATTTATTGCACTTTTTTTGCATAATATATGTGTGTGTGTGCTCTGTGTAATTATTTTGTATATATAAATACACATACATACATGCATGTATGTATTTAAAATACATTTACGTGTATGTATGTAGATTTAAAAATATTTTATATAACAGTCAATACAGTGCACCCTTAAACTCGTCACTTCATACATATACACATCACAAAAAATTTGGCTTGTCAAACTATTAATCACGATTAATTGCATTCAACATAAAAGTTTTTATTATATTTACATTGTATATGTGTGTACTATGTAAAAATATTATGTATATATAAATACACACACATTCATGTATGTATTTAAGAAACAGTTACATCTGAATATATATTTAATTATATTTTGATATATTTTATTTTATATCAATTATATAGAATTTTTAAAAATGTTTAACTGTGTATGTATTTATATACACACAGTACACGCACATATATGCAAATACAAACTTTTATTTTGTATGTCATTAATCGTTTTACAGGCCTAATAAAAATGCTATTTCCTTTGAACTTTCATGTTAAAAACTGACATTTACTAAAATACTATAGACTTTATAAGCATTCAGTCTTTATTAACTCTTTCCCTGTCAATTAAGAGAAAACATTTGCATAAAAAGTGTTCCTGATGAATTTTGAAGTTAATCCGCGATTATTCACTAGATCCACTAGACTTACCCAATTTATGACAAAATGTAAGCCAAAATGTTAATTACTAATTTTAAACTTTGTGTATGTTATGATAATCGTTCTGAATCTTATATCTAACAAAAATCCTACAAAAAAATGCAATTATTTCAGCTTTTTGCTAAATTGTTTTTTTTTTTAAGAAAAAATACCCATATTTAAGAATTTATAAGCAGAGAAAAAAAGAGGATGAAACGTTTTTCTCGTTTTGTTTGTTTGAAAGCAGAGGGTCTGTTCTTTTATTTGATTTATTTATATGTTTATATATTTTTAAAAGGCATTTTGTGAAACTTTTGTAAAAAAATGGCTGGCGGCGAATGAGTTAAAGTGACATTAGATGATCTCTCTTGTGCAGGCGTTCATACGCAGCATCTTTGGGCGAAACCGCTGTAGCGTTTGACTTCGGGCCACTGGCTGAATCTCCACGTCATATGCGGATAAAACAAGATCTGCTGGTGTACCCGCTCTACATCCTGTATGGAAATGGAGAGACATATCTGAGCTATATCTCGCTCACACACAGGTAACAAACACTTATGACTGTTTAAACAGTATACGAATATATTTTAACATAAATGTGTAAATCTCACAAAGCCTGTCCGGAACATGTTTAGATGAACCTAAAGAATGTTTAAAAAAATATTTTATTAATTAAAAAAAAAATATTCCCCAAGTGTCAATAATCTCGGGAAGCCCCTGGGCCCTTTACCCATGCACCCGGTGGCAGAAGATAACTACGGCTATTACGCGTGTGCTGTGCTCTGCCTGCCCTGTGTGCCCAACATTCTGGTTATTGCCACTGAAACGGGGACGCTGTACCACTGTGTGGTACTGGAAGCAGAGGATGAGGAGGACGGTGGAGTAAGTCCGACAGAATTCCCATAAATCACCACCTTAGTTGTGCTGTAAAATGTCTCTCGTATAGTTAAGCCCTGTGTGTGTTCAGGCTGTAGAGAGATGGTCTAGAGGCGCAGAATCCGTGCCATCACTATATGTGTTCGAGTGTGTGGAGCTGGAGCTGACGCTCAAGCTGGCCGCTGCTGGAGAGGAGGAGGAGGAGCCTGTGGAGTCAGACTTCACCTGTCCAATCAGATTGCATCGAGGTGAGCCAGTCATACTCACTTACTGCAAAGCTTGTATACTGTTTTTTATGTTATCGTGTTTTTTATCATTGCTTGGGTGTCTGTTGCAGACCCTCTGTGCCAGCACAGGTATCACTGTACCCATGAAGCCGGTGTGCACAGTGTTGGACTCACCTGGTTCAAAAAACTGCAAAAGTTTCTGGAGTCTGGTGAGTTATGTGTCCCATCATAACCTTGAATAGAATTACTGTCTTGTATGTACTGTCATTGGTATTGTGTGTTTTCGGTAAAGATGAGGAAGATAAAGACGGTCTACAGGAGCTGGCGGCAGAACAGCGCTGCATAGTGGAGAACATCCTGTGCACCAAACCTCTCGCTAACAGGTACACCTCAGTTGGACTATAGTTAAGGGGGGCTTTAAGGGCATACTTGTTATAACTTTGGATCTCTGGCGATATATTTAATATTCTTCATTCCCCCTCAGTTTACCTGCTCCTATTCGTGGGTTTTGGATCGTGTCGGACCTTTCCCTGGGAGCCACCATGATGTGTGTCATGAGCAACTACGAGTGTCTTTTACTTCCTTTGCTGTACGTAATGAGCACTCAGTGTTTCTGTAAAGAAAACTTGTTGCATGTTGAATCAAATGCTGTTTATACTTATTAGTAAAACTTTACATTTCATCATTACTGATATTGTTTCCTTATACATCTTTAGAAGTTCTATTCGTCCCCCGTCTCCTCCATTGCTGTGTTCTGGTCCAGGGGCGGGGTCAGGAAGCTCTCCTCTGCGTGGATTGGCTGAGGACTCGTTTGAGCATCATATTCGCAACATCTTGGCACGTAATTCGACCAACCCATTAGTGCTAAGGTAAATAGTTATTGCTTCTATAGGTTTATTTTAGAGATGCAGTGATATGAAATATTTTGCAGATTATTCAGACTGATATCTGATAATACCCAAGCTGATACTGATAGTTTGGTGGTTATATTAACTTGCATAAACAATGATTACATTTTCTGGATGTATTTGAAGAGTTTGGTTCCAAAACGCAATAAATCCATTTTGACTAATTTTGGTAAAAACGTGTTTTTATACCAAGAAAGTGACAAGATGAAAACCACATTGCATCTTTAGGTTATAAAAACATAAAAAATGTAAATCCATAATTTGATTTTCAAAGATTTATTATAAAAACTAATTATTTTCTCCGCAAAATCCAATAAATCCATTTTAGTTTTTTTTTTTCAAAATGCTATAAATCTATTGAATTAATATATAAATGTGCATTCATCTTTGTGTTATATTTATTTAGTTGACTAGTGGTATACACTGATTTAAAAAATTAACATTAATGGCATGAATCAAAACTCTTACTTTGTCATATTAAAAACACTGTCATTGCTGCTGTCATCCCTGGGACGTCGCCACTGAACTTTTTTGACAGCGATCAGCTCTAAAATGTTTTGCTCCTGCTCAATTTTTGTTGACTTCATGTAAAATAATGAAAAGTTTTTCATAAGACCCCCTGGAGTCAATCTGTTAGCATGACATAAGCTTGATGCAGTCGTGTGAGAACAAACAACAGCTGGCATTTTTCCTTCTCTGGAGTGCCTCTCGCTTAAATTATTCAATTCTGATGGCTTACGTTTTTCCCTGCCACAGAAAACCACCACAGTTTTATTAATGCCATCAAAGTATTATTTTGTTTTTGTTTGTTTGTTGATCACAAAAGTAGAAAGTAGATGAAGAAAACTAGTGTGTATTCAAAGCGCCACCATTATTGTTTACAATGTGTGGAATGGAGTGCTGTGATTGGTTAAGCAGATTTATTGCATTCTGCAGAGAAGGAGGACTGGCGTTTATCGCATTTTGAGAAAAAAAGGGAGAAAAGATAACAGAATAATACGGCGGATATCGGATTTTGTGTAAAATTAAGAATTTACTTTTTAATACTGACCTGCAGGGTCCGAAATTAACACCCGCCAAGCGCCAAATGCGGGTAGATTTTACGTTTGGCGACTAAATTCAAAAGGCTATCTGCCACACTGGCGGGTGATTTTCATACCAAAATAGTAATGCAATATAATGTGTTTGCCACTAACTAATCTGCATCCCGTCCAGGATTTTGTGTTCGTCTTCCAGAAGTCGTATTTGTCGACCGCATACGTCATAGAGGATTATTATTATTATTACTACAGAAAAGCAACCGTTACATTTTAAGGTAAGCATGAAACTACGATTGTATATCTTATGTTTTTAACTTAATGGCGTATGCTTTCAACAAATACGACTTCCGGAAGACGCACCGAAATCCTGGACGGGATGCGTCTGGGAAGAATGGCACGTATGGTCACCCTAATTTGTGCATCTCGAGTTTATTTCATAGTTGGCATCGGGTTGGTGCTTTTTAATGCCATGCGCTATAATGGTCACGTAAACATAGTTTTTCAAAATAAAAAAGATAATTACAACTTTTTTTATGTTGCTGTATCATCTCTACCTGCTTTAGAAAGGAAAACCGTGTCCTGTTTTAAAACCATCTGAATGTTGAACTGTAGTCCGAATTGGTTTGCCGGGATCTGCTGAAAGTGTAACATGAGTCCCCTGTGACACATTTGTATAATTTGTTGCTGAATTTTTTTGTAATGTGTGTGTGTCTGTGTGTGTGTTTTAGGGCCGGTGATAAGGACTCCTCGCCCCCTCCTTCAGAATGCCTGCAGCTGTTAAGCAGAGCCACCCAGGTGTTCAGAGAGGAGTACATCCTAAAATTGGGCCTGGCTCACGATGAGATGCAGAGGAGGTACAACACGTTCTTGCACATTTGTACTAATAAAATGTATAATATTTAAAAGGGAAATTTCACTTTTTTTAAGATGTCAAATAAATCTTTGGTGTCCCTAGAGTACGTATGTGAAGTTTTAGTTTAAAATATCATATAGATCATTTACTTTGTAGGTGTGAGCAAAAATGTGCGTTTTGGGTGTGTCCCTTAAATTGCAAATGAGCTGATCTCTACATTAAACTGCAGTGTTGTGGTTGCATACTGCAGATTAAGGGGCGGTATTATCCCTTTCTGACATCACAAGGGGAGCCAAATTTCAATTACTTGTTTTTCACATGCTTGCAGAGAATGGTTTAAAACTAAGTTACTGGGTTGATCTTTTTCACATTTTCTAGGTTGATAAAAGCACTGGGGACCCAATTATAGCACTTAAACATAGAAAAAGTCATATTTTCATGAAATGTAAAAATTACTACTTGATAAATAAATATAGTAATCATACGCTATCATGATAGACTATTGCCATCTTTTACCATTACTGTACCATGCTACTCCCACAGTAGTCGCACACATTAGTCTAGTTTTTGCATTGGATGTAAATATAGTTGTTGTTTGAATGAATTTTTTTCAGAGTAAAGCTCTTGAGCGAACAGAAGAGGAAGCAATTGGACGATTTGGCTCTTTGCAGAGAGGAGAGGTGATGATATTCACAATCGCATGTATAGAAACACATTAGCTGGACGCCTTTACTTCAAAAACCAATCATGTGGATCAATTTGTTGAAATTGCGATTTTTATGTCACCTAAAATGATGTGGGATTGATGTATGGCTTGTTAATAAAGGACAATATTTGGCGGAGATACAACTATTTGAAAGGCGATTTTCTCACTATTTAGATTTATTGCACCCTCAGATTCCAGATTTTCAAATAGTTGTATCTCCGCCAAATATTGTTGGCGGAGTATATCACACAAGTTATTAATGTTGATGGTTAGATGGCTAAAGTTGGTTTGTGTGTTGTAGGAAAAGCCTGCGGGAGGCAGCAGAACGCCTTGCCGACAAATATGAAGATGCCAAGTATCGTCAAGAAGCTATCATGAACAGGTTCATTATGTCATATCTATCTCGAAATTTAGTTCAATGACAAAAAGTGTTGTCTAGAGTTAAAAATAGGACTACTTAATAAAACTTGGTTCAAATATGATACCATGCCTTTGAAAACCCAGCTGGAGTTTTAATGTTTTCTTCATAACACCATCCTAACCAATCTTGATATCTTTAATATTAACTAAGTCAATGAGTGAAGCTTTTATTAAAGGATGTGACTAAAAACTACAGGATTCAACAACGCCCCCACAACTGGCTTGTTACGCTCTGGGTCAAATAATGTTCATGCAAATGTCTTGGTTATGCCCCTACGCATTGTGTAGATAGCAGTGATTACATTCACTGTTGTCATGTCTGAAAAATAACTCTTATAGCAACTCTTAATCAACATTAGCTGTTAGTCATGACACCTTTGGCTTTTGTTTACCTAGAGTAAAACAGGTTTTGGGAAGTCTGCGCAGTCAACTTCCTGTGCTGTCAGATAGCGAGAAGGACATGAGGAAAGAACTGCAAACAATTAATGATCAACTCCGTCACCTGGACAACGGAATTAAACAGGTTAGCTGTTGTTGCAACGAAAGACTGGTTTGTTTTTTGTTTAGTCTGATGTTAACACTGATTCACAATTTATTTATGGTGTGGCCTGCGTCCAAAATTTTGCATACTGAATTAGATGAAGTTTCTACTACTTTATATGGTATGTGTGGATGCAGTATAAATACATTTTGAACGGTTGTGACTAAAAGGGATACAGCTAAATTTCGCCGGATGAGCACCGTTTTTATCTTAATCCTACCTCTAAACCTAACCCTAAACCCAACATTTCATGGGATTTAAGTCATAGCTGTATCCTATCTAGCCAGAACCGATGTTTGGACACTGCAAACACCATGTTTACTTTGTTATGTGACGCGTATGTCCTTGACCCATGACATAATCAGAACAACAACGACCATAATTTATATATGCGTTTTAAATCACAATGAATACTTTTGGTAACTAAATAATTTAAAGAGCATCATTTAATCATTTTTTTAGCATTCCTCTGTTCCTAATGCTGCGTACACATCAAACGCGAAGCATCGCATTCCTCGCTGTCGATTATTCGCAGGATTTAACGTGGTGTCATACATTTTTTTGCATGAGTTGAATAGCAATAGCAAGTATTTTCATGGCAATCAGGCTCCCAGATTTCCGTCTTTCGCATCGCCCCGCGTGTTTGCGTCTTTGCATCGATTTTGTATTTAATCTACTCATGCAAATCATTGAATTCGCGTTTGGTGTGTTCACCCCATAATTTGTGCGTGCATACCGAACGCATCGCATTACTTGCGTGATTTAAATTCGTGTCATGCAATTTTTTTCTCTCGAGTTGAATATTTCCAACTTGCACGAAGACGTGTTTAAGGCCGAATCGCAAGTTTTTTCGTGGCAATCAGGCTCCCAGATTTTCGTCATTCACATCACCCCGTGTGTGTTTGCGTCTTTGCATTACCCCGTGTGTGTTTGCGTCTTTGCATTACCCCGTGTGTGTTTGCGTCTTTGCATTACCCCGTGTGTGTTTGCGTCTTTGCATCGATTTTGTATTTAATCTACTCATGCAAATCGTTGAATTCGCGTTTGTTGTTTTTTTGTGGCAATCATGCTGCCTGATTTGCGGCATTCACATTGTGTCATGCTAATTTTTTCCTTTAGCACGAAGATGTTTGAGGCAAATAACGTGTGTTTTTGTGGCAATCACCCCACCAGATTTGCTTCATTCGCATCGGCATGAATTTGAATCTATTTGCGTCTTTGCATTGACTTTTTATTGAATCTACTCGCACAAATAGTTGAATTCGCATTTGGTGTGTACGCCCCATAATTTTGCTTGCCTTTGCAATTCTGCGTGCACAACGAACATGAAGGATCGCATTACTTGTGGAATTTAAATTCGTGTCATGCAATTTTCCCCTTGAGTGGAATATTTCGAACTTGTGCGAGAAGTTTTTAAGGCCGAATAGCAAGTGTTTTCATGGCAATCAGGCTCCCAGATTTCTGTCATTCGCATCGCGCCGCGTATTTGCGTCTTTGCATCGATTTTGTATTTAATCTACTCATGCAAATCATTGAAATCGCGTTTGGTGTGTTCACCCCATAATTTGTGCGTGCATACCGAACGCATCGCATTACTTGCGTGATTTAAATTCATGTCATGCAATTTTTTTCTCTCGAGTCCCCCCTCCCCACACAGATCATGCGACTGACAAATGACTGACGAGGGTTCACTCCTTGTCACTCGTTGCACGGAGCGGTCATCCAGTCTCTTTGGTAGAGAGAGAGAGACAAGGAAAACAAACAAGCATGCAAATGTGAATTATCGCGGCCTTAAAAAATTATCGAGCTCATTTTATTTACAGTGTGATTAATCGATTTATCGTTTATCGCGACAGGCCTATGCGTGCATACCGAACGCATCGCATTACTTGCTTGAATATTTCCAACTTGCATGAAGACGTGTTTAAGGCCGAATCGCAAGTTTATTCGTGCCAATCAGGCTCCCAGATTTGCGTCATTCGCATCACCCCGTTTGTGTTTGCGTCTTTGCATCACCCCGTGTGTGTTTGCATCTTTGCATCGATTTTGTATTTAATCTACTCATGCAAATCGTTGAATTCGCGTTTGTTGTTTTTTTGTGGCAATCATGCTGCCTGATTTGCGGCATTCACATTGTGTCATGCTAATTTTTTCCTTTAGCACGAAGATGTTTGAGGCAAATAACGTGTGTTTTTGTGGCAATCACCCCACCAGATTTGCTTCATTCGCATCGGCATGAATTTGAATCTATTTGCGTCTTTGCATTGACTTTTTATTGAATCTACTCGCACAAATAGTTGAATTCGCATTTGGTGTGTACGCCCCATAATTTTGCTTGCCTTTGCAATTCTGCGTGCACAACGAACATGAAGGATCGCATTACTTGTGGAATTTAAATTCGTGTCATGCAATTTTCCCCTTGAGTGGAATATTTCGAACTTGTGCGAGAAGTTTTTAAGGCCGAATAGCAAGTGTTTTCATGGCAATCAGGCTCCCAGATTTCTGTCATTCGCATCGCGCCGCGTATTTGCGTCTTTGCATCGATTTTGTATTTAATCTACTCATGCAAATCATTGAAATCGCGTTTGGTGTGTTCACCCCATAATTTGTGCGTGCATACCGAACGCATCGCATTACTTGCGTGATTTAAATTCATGTCATGCAATTTTTTTCTCTCGAGTCCCCCCTCCCCACACAGATCATGCGACTGACAAATGACTGACGAGGGTTCACTCCTTGTCACTCGTTGCACGGAGCGGTCATCCAGTCTCTTTGGTAGAGAGAGAGAGACAAGGAAAACAAACAAGCATGCAAATGTGAATTATCGCGGCCTTAAAAAATTATCGAGCTCATTTTATTTACAGTGTGATTAATCGATTTATCGTTTATCGCGACAGGCCTATGCGTGCATACCGAACGCATCGCATTACTTGCTTGAATATTTCCAACTTGCATGAAGACGTGTTTAAGGCCGAATCGCAAGTTTATTCGTGCCAATCAGGCTCCCAGATTTGCGTCATTCGCATCACCCCGTTTGTGTTTGCGTCTTTGCATCACCCCGTGTGTGTTTGCATCTTTGCATCGATTTTGTATTTAATCTACTCATGCAAATCGTTGAATTCGCGTTTGTTGTTTTTTTGTGGCAATCATGCTGCCTGAATTGCGGCATTCACATTGTGTCATGCAAATTTTTTCCTTTAGCACGAAGATGTTTGAGGCGAATAACGTGTGTTTTCGTGGCAATCACCCCACCAGATTTGCTTCATTCGCATCGCCCCGCATGAATTTGAATCTATTTGCGTCTTTGCATTGACTTTTTATTGAATCTACTCGCACAAATAGTTGAATTCGCATTTGGTGTGTACGCCCCATAATTTTGCTTGCCTTTGCAATTCTGCGTGCACACCGAACATGAAGGATCGTTACATTAACATTAAGTTGAATATTTCCAACTTGAACAAAAACGTGTTTAAGGCCGAATCGCAAGTTTTTTCGTGGCAATCAGGCTCCCAGATTTGCGTCATTTGCATCACCCCGTGTGTGTTTGTGTCTTTGCATCGATTTTGTATTTAATCTACTCGTGCAAATCGTTGAATTCGCGTTTGGTGTTTTTTTTGTGGCAATCATGCTGCCTGATTTGCGGCATTCACATTGCCATGCGCAACTTTGCGTCTATTCACGTCTTTGCATGCAATCTACTCGTACAAATCATTGAATTTGTGTTTGGTGTATACGCCCCAACATTCTGTGTGCACACCGAACACAACGCATCGCATTACTTGCGAGATTTTACTTGTGTCATGCACATTTTTCCCTTGGGTTGAATATTTTTAACTTGCACAAAGATGCGTTTGAGGCAAATAACGTGCGTTTTCGCGGCAATCGCATCACCCGTTTTGCATCATTCGTATCGCCCCACATGAGTTTGCTTCTATTTGCGTCTTGGCATTGACTTTTTATTGACCCGCACAAATCATTAAATTCGCGTTTGGTGTGGATGCACCATAATTCTGTGCGCACACCGAATGCGAAGCATCGCATTATTTGCAGGATTTAAATTCGTGTCATGCTAATTTTTTCCTTGAATCGAATATTTTCAACTTGCACGAAGATGAAGCTGAATAGCTAGTGTTTTTGCGTGAATCATGTCGCCTGATTAACATCATTCGCATAGCCCTGCGCAAGTTTGCGTCTATTCACGTCTTGGCATGTAATCTACTCGTGCAAATCGTTGAATTTGCATTTTGTGTGTACGCCCCATAATTCTGCGGGCACACCGAAGCATCGCTTTACTTGCGGGATTTAACTTTGTGTCATGCAAATTTTTCCCTTTAGCACGAAGATGTTTGAGGTGAATCACGTGTGTTTTCGTGGCAATCACGCCACCCGATTTGCGTCATTCGCATCGCCCCGCATGAATTTGCATCTATTTGCGTCTTTGCATTGACTTTTTATTGAATCTACTCGCACAAATAGTTAAATTCGCATTTGGTGTGTACGCCCCATAATTTTGCTTGCCTTTGCAATTCTGCGTGCACACCGAACATGACGGATCGCATTACTTGTGGAATTTAAATTCGTGTCATGCAATTTTTCCCTTGAGTTGAATATTTCCGAGTGTTTCCGTGGCAATCATGCCACCTGATTTGAGTCCCGTGCAAGTTTGCGCCTATTTGCGTCTTTGCATGATGGTGTGTACACCCCATAATTCTGCGTGTACACTGAAGCATAGCTTTAATTGCGAGATTTAACTTTGTGTCATGCTAATTTTTTCCATTGTGCGAATAACATCACGCCACCCGATTCGTATCGCCCCACATGAGTTTGCTTCTATTTACGTCTTTGCATTGACTTTTTATTGCATTGACTTTTTTCAAATCGTTAAATTCGCACACCACAATCCTCGCTCTAGATTACTCATGGGATTTAACTTTGTGTCATGCTAATTTTTAGCTTGAGATGAATATTTTGAACTTGCTCGAAGACACGTTTAAGGACATCGTTGCATTGACTTTATATGTAATCTACTTGTACAACTCGTTGAATTTACGTTTGGTGTGTATGCCCCATAAGAGTGGACTGGATGGATGTTGTTTTCCTGTTGTCATTGTTTGGTTTTATATTATCAGGTCAACATGAAGAAGGAATACCAGAAGAAACAGATGAATAGCGGAGCATCTCCGGCTCGCTCCAGCCTCGCACTTAACGCCCATCAGAGGAAGTGTGTTCAGGGAGTCCTCAAGGAACAGTACGTCCATAAGAAATCATTTTGCATTATTTATTTATTTTTGCATTACAACAGATAGCTGTTGCTGATACTAACAAGCCAAATCTGATCTACTTGGGATGCTAAAATGTTATTAATTCCTAAACTACTTCATTTCCTGCAGTGGAGAACACATCGCTGGCATGATGAAGCAGATCAAGGACATCAAAAATCAATTCAGCTTTTGAACGCTAGCAGTCAGCAGACGTCCAAAGCCAAACGAATTACTTTATTTTTTATCACATTGGAGGAAGCAACAGAAGCCAAATTATTCACTCAATAGACCATCAAGTGTCCCCTCAAGTTGTGCAAGCCTAAAATACAAAATAAAAGTAATTTAGCTATAACTTGGCAGTTTCAGAAGATCTTCAAAGAATAAGCTGACACTTTTGTATAAACTAGTTTGTCTATTTTTTTTTTTTTTAATAAGTGCCATGTATACATCTTATGGACAATAAAGTGTTTTGTACATTAATGAGTATTTTATGCGTATATAAGAATTTATCAGTTGTCAGACAGAAGTGTTGGGCATCATTGTCATTTCCTGAACCCAAACAATGGCTTATCTATAGAGGTCATACTGCGTAAAGCGAGAAAAGATAAGTTTGTAGTTAGCTCAACATGCTTGTACAACAACACTTCAAAAAGCTGGGGGGGTTTTACCCATCTTGGGTCAAAAATTGATGAACCAAACTCATCTGGTTGTAATTTAAATTTGAGAATAAAGTTCCTAGCCATATCAGCCTAGAAAATAGCAACTTAATTTTTTGTCGATCTTAACATGATGTAACTACAGAAGAGTCAAGTTTTAAATAAGAAAAATTTCAAAACTCTTTGGTTATTTTTGAGTGCGATGCTAATGGTCTAATCAGATTCAATGGATTATGCTAAGCTATGCTAAAAGTGCTAGCGCCAGACCCGGAGATCGGCTGAATGGATTTCAAAACGGTTAAAAATTAAATATTTTACTCTAGGGGAGCTGGAAATGAACATATTTTTAAAAAATAAAGTGAAGTGTCCCTTTAAGCTGACTACAAGTGCAGTGTGCAAGCAATGCATGTACTGTCAAAATATGACTTCACATTTGCCAAGTGTGTAATTGTGAAACTTTAAAAATAGTTAAAGGAAACCAGAAATGGACACCCACAGAAAAATAAGTTCATCTAGAAAGATAGCACTACCTCTTTTTGATTAGCCTACAAGAAAAAATTGGTTTCAATTTGTTTTATTATATAGATATATACAGGGTTATGTACACAGTACAGTATATAAATCGCAAGGGTTTCTGCATTAGCAACACGACATGCGAATAGAAATATAACCGTTGTTAATGTGAAAGCATTTCAATCATCACTTTTCACAGACCCAGCTGAAAACACTTTCATGAATTATAAATTATTATACTGAGTGAAGAAGTGTCTCTTTTTATGATCAATTCATTTTCAGAGTTACACCACTAAGTGACTGGTAGTCACGAAAAACGTAGTTACTAAAATGTTTTGTGTTTTGAAGTGAAACATGAACCAAATAAACTCCATACTTACAAGTAGCGTATACGTTTTACAATGCGAAGACAACGTTGAACGTATGAGCTGCAATGTACAGCGTAAAAATCAACACTTTCACGACACACAATGCATATATTCACACAGAAGTGTTGCTTGTATATGTCAGTATATGGCCGCTGTTTGTTAATGGAGTTCAGAGGTCATACAAGGGTAGCGTTAAATTGGTTTTGGTTCGTTATTTTCATGTAACAAAAGTTGCAATAAAACCTGAAGGAAATTTTCAATTAACATTTTTTTAAAATACCAATAAGTTATAAACCTAGAAATGCTGGGTTATGTTATACCTGTTGGGTTAAATTAACCCAGAAAATGTTTATATGTGATCCTTAAGTAGCACAGGTGGGTGATTCTCGCGAAATTAGACGTGCGAGGTGTCATGAAAAATTTTGATAATAAAAGTAAATGCTATCAAAATAAGAAGCATACAGTTATAAACATCTCTTCATGTACAAATTTTGTTTTTTTCCACATTTAAGGGGAAAATTTTCATTACCGCAACGTGTCCATGACTGGATTTGGGTTCTTTGACTTGAAAATATTTATAATTAAAAAATCTAAAAAATAAAAAGCTTCAGTTCATGTTATACTATAAACATTTACAGTAAAGAAACATGTGGTATTTGGTGATCTTTGGTAAATGTAGAGACAATAATAAGGAATATAAATGTGTCCAAGACCATTTTTCTCATCCTCCGCAACAATTTTCAATCATTGTTTAAGCCCTCAAGGAACTAACATTTTCAAAAAAAAAAAATTGTTGGAAGTGACACTCAAGATGGCTACCAGGTAAGCAGATCTTATTTTTTCTCTCCAGATAAAAATTAAAATTTTGTTTGTCATAGTACCTAGACAACTTTTTAGTTCTCATTAACGAAACATAAGTTTGTAAATGCATTTATTTAATGTAATATCATGTTGCGGTAATGATAATTTTTGATAATAATAATCTAAAAAAGTAACAATTCTATAGGAAATATTTTTTAAATCCTCTAAAAATAATGATTATTGGCTTCAAGGGCTTTTTAAAATTTCTGATGCATGAACACATTCTAAATCTGGATTTCACGAGAATCACCCAGGTATATTTTTAGCAAAAGCCAAATTACATTGTATGGGTCAAAATAATTTTTTTATTTATGCCAAAAATCATTAGGATATTATGTAAAGTTCATGTTTCATGAAGATATTTTGTAAATTTCCTACCGTAAATATATCAAAACGTTTATTTTTGTGAGTGAATGCAGTGCTAAGGACTTCATTTAGACAATTTTCCTAATATTCAAACTTTTATCACCCTCAGATTTCAAATTATTCATTCCTAACAAACCATACATCAATGAAAGCATATTTATTCAGCTTTCAGATGATGTATAAATCTCAATAAAAAAAATTAAAAAAATGGACCCTTATGACTGGTTTTGTGGTCAAGGGTCACATATGATGTTTGACCCAACAATGGGTTAAAACAACCCAGCGTAGGTTAAATTACAACCCAGCAGGCTGGGATCGTCTCTTTTTGACTCTGCATTTTTTTAGAGCTCATATTTAGATATTTTGCACATTGAAGTACTGGGTTGGGACTCGCCCTTCTTCTAATTAAGCCAAAAATCCTATGGTTGGTGTTCCTAAACACGCAAAAAGCAATAAAAAAAAAAAATCAGCAACCTTAACAGAAGTAATATTTTCTTAAAAATGAGTTTCGTCTACAAGAAACTAAATATGTGCCGTTTAGTCTTACTGTTGAATGTATAGTGCATACACTTTCTGCAGTTGGGTTGCCAGATCTGGTCTTAAAAACCAGCCTGAAACTATTTAAAACAATTATTATTTTCAATACATTTTAACATTCCAAACAAGATCGTTTTTGGCCAATCAAGGTTTTTTACTTATAAAATGAATACAGGTAGGTTATTATACCACTTTTACCATGGTATGCAAAACTCCCCAGCTTTTAAGATGCCTTTTAGTCACACAGGACATCCCAAAGTCTGATATAAATAACAAGCATAGTGTGTTTCATTTATATACTGTTAGGCGTCTCTCATTACACAGTTATCAGATTGACAGGGACGGACGAATACCTTTGAAAACAGTCTGTGTGCTATATACTACTCGAGAGCAGGCGTATTTAAATATAAATCAGATTAACTAAAATGAATGTATGTATGTATGAGATAAAAACACAAAACAAGCAAAAACCTGTTCGTTACAACCAATAAAATAGCAGTAACTTCAAGCAAAACACATTAAGGAGGAGGATTTCAAATGTATGTAGAAGAAAAACAGCCACACAACACAGCCAATAAGTACATCCCAGTGAAATGATTGGCGGACGGGAGGAAACACAGTGCGTGTCAAACTGTAAAGAGCGAGACTGAGTGTATTAACTTAACTAATTCAATATACACATATACTCTGTACACTCGTATGTACAAAACACTTCAGGGCCGTTTTCCTTCATAAGTCACTGCTTCTAGATCGAAAGATGGAAAGGAAGAGAAGTTGAGCAGCGTCGGTAGAGAAAAGAGTGAAAATATATAGATGAGACGAGAACTTTGGTAGAATCGGGCTATGGGACAGTCACAGTAAATGATTATCATGGGCTCTCGTTCATTAAAAAACCAGCAGCTCCTCATCGCAGCTAAAACCCATCTTCATCGAACATCATACATCGGCCTTTCTTCTTGCTAATGTATTTACAAGCTAGTCAATAGCAGTAGTAAGTATCAGTAGTGATCTCTAAGACTCTCAGGTCTTAGATTTTGATTATGTTTTGTGAATCCCCAGCTCTTTGCTTTTCAGATTCTCGGGCCTGTTTGATTGGCTAGAGAAATCTCGTCGGGATAGGCACAGTGATGAAGTTGGAGCTGGGGTAGAGGTGGACTGCGTATGTGAATTTATATACGAGCGCTGGAGTCATAAAGAGGAAGTGACATCATGTTTCGGGAAGCTGACTGATGTCTGTAAGGTTGGTGTCGTTGAGGATGACCCGGATGCGCTCTAATGAGTTCGCCTGCCGGATCCGTTCCAACTGCACCTATGAGAGCAAAGCGTTGCATCTTTAGTGACACCCTTATGGCGTTGTGTAACAAAATGTGCAGTATTGTACAGTATTTCGCTCTTTTTCTTAAGCATAAAGAATTGTTATGTTCTCCATGCGAACGGATTTTACCTGAAGAGTCTGAGACAATTTGACGAAGTCTCTCTGGACCTGCTCGCTGACATCCAGCTCAGTCTGAAGTCTTTGAGATTTGTCTTTTTCTTCAAACACTTGACTTTCCAACGCACTCTGCAACACATGCATTTAAATTCACTGTGAAGACTATGATGTTAATTCAAATGAACATGAGTAAATGACATAGTGTGAGTAAATTATCTGGATTTTTTTTAAGAAAATGGACTAATCCTTTAACATGATTAGCGTTCTCGGGTAATTTAAAATAACTTTTAACTTTTTAATAACCGAACAGACCAGAGAAGACCCAAACTATCTTGCGTGTGTGCATCGAGTTCCTTTTTCTTTATGGGTTCAATCCCAGGAACTCATACTGATAAAACATGTATATATTGAATGCACTATAATGCTGGATTCACACCAAACGCAAATAGAGAGTCAAATTCACGTGTAGTTAGCCGCTTGAACATTTCGAATCCATTCGCATGTCTAGAGCGAAATAGCACACATAAAAGCAAGCGTTTGTAGCGAAATTGACGCGAAATATCAGTCGTTCCTCCATGTTGAATGAGTGACTCCGGGCGGAATATTGTAGATATTTTTCAAAATCCATTGCATTTTTTAAGGGATAAACTATTTATTGTACAGCTTAATTTGACCAAAGAAATGTATATAAATGCTATTACAGTAAACCAGGCTGAAGCTTAAATTATTGTAAAGTATTTATTTGAAGAAATATTTTAAAAGGCACTTTTATAAAGATTTCCTAAAAATAAAAAGATTGAACAAAAGTGCTGCATTTTTGCTAGGAAGAGATGCTGCATGATATCATTGTGCCTCCTTGCAGTAGGGGTGTCCTCGACTAAGGATTTACATATTCGAATCAGAATTTTCGAATCTTTCCATAGTCGACCGATAGTCGAATCGTCTATGTTTGTGTGCATGGGTTGGGAGGGGGCCAGACCAGGTACAAATTGATAACTTTTATTTTCTTTCACAAGCAGCACACATAAACAACTGTCTGATAAAGTGACCAAAACTGTTATTCAAGTAATAAACGAAGACAAAACTGACGATGCATTTATATATATTTTTTTAAGGTAAAATGTAAGGCAACATTTGTTTAATTATTCCTCATAACATTTTAAAGCCACGATCTACAGAACATCACACAAAAATACATTTTGATAACTAAACCTAAAAAAATGACAAAGGTGATCCTGCCTTGGAAACTCCGGCTACAATAAAGTGTTTTTATTTAATTTGGAGATAGCGCGTCAAAGCAGTCATGACCAAAAAACCCGACAAATGAGAAATGACAAATAATTTGTGATTGTGACTGTAAATGATAAAAACTAATCTTTATATACAATTCATTAAACGTTAATTTATAACAAGAAAAACACTGAAATTAATGAGTTTATAGACACTACGCGTTATTATTTAAAGAAATACCTGCTTGCTTGCTTTGACTTTGATCATCTCTGTATTCACTTTAGATACAGAAAGACCGGATGATATTATTTATTTCAGGAATCTCTTTGCTATCATTTGAAAGTGAACACCGACTGACCATAATATTAAATCACAAGAAAGACATTCGTGTCAGGCAGAAATAGGTTCGGTGCAGATTTCCGTTTCATCACCGAAATAAAAAAAAACGGCTTACCTGTTTTGTAGTTTAACTTTAAGATAGACAATATAACCACTCTGTTTTAAATACATTTTAAAAACTTATACTCGTCGAAAAACATACGTTTTTTAATGTTTAGTTTGATGAACTCCTAAATATGAGACGCAGAGCACCCGTTCGGCTAAATTACATGCGCAAGCATGGCCAGCACGCAATAGCGCAACATCGATGCAACGAAAGCTATTTCGTTATTTTTAAGCTATCCAAAATTTACATACTTAAATTTGATCGGAATTTACGTTTATAATAAATACATTTTTTTTTAAATAAAATAAGGTCAGAAGTAGCAAAGTGCAGAACAAATATGCAAAATGCCTCAAGTGCACGGAAACAAAACACAAGCCAAATAGTTAACTCAGATAACCCAAAGTGATTTATAAATAAAATAAAATATAGAAATTATTTAAAGAACGAAAGTCATAGTTTAATTTGCCAGCTTTGTCTTTTAAATGTCGAAACAAAGAGGCAAGGCTTTATTAACATACAGACCTCTTATGGACGTGAAGCCCGGTCACAGGGGTTGTTGGATTTATTAACGCATTTTAAAAATATTTATTGAAAGCTGCTACTTCACATATTATTTGCAGCATTATCATAATATGCAGTATATTAATATATTGTGAGAAAGCTGTTATATGTGAAATCAGATAATGTGTGCATCCATATACGGCCAAAATTGAATGATCCTTATTTCATAACACATCTGCGACGATTCGACTATGAGATTGGTAGTCGAATCAGGCTTCTCCTATCGATGCATCGAATCTTCGACTATTCGGGGTCACCCCTACCTTGCAGCCATGTTACGGCAGTAAAAAAAATCTCAACTTTTAATTTTCCATCGATCTCAGTCAGTACACAATGTAACTACAGAAGAGTCAAGTTTTAAACTCTTTGGTTATTTTTTAGCACAATGCTAATGATCTAATCAGATTCAATGGATTATGCTAAGCTATGCTAAAAGTGCTAGCGCCAGACCCGGAGATTAGCTGAATGGATTCCAAAACAATACGAATCAAATGTTTAACTCTAGGGGAGCTGGAAAATGAGCATATTAAAAAAAAAGTGGAGTGTCCCTTTAAATGTAAATTTGGTAAATGTAATTTAACACTTCAGTTTCATCTGCCAGGACTTCCGGTCAATCATTCTTATCTGATCAGCTGATTGAATCACATGCATTGGGTACATTGTGATTTTTACAGTATGAGTAAGATCAGCACGTGGTAATAAAACAAGCAGAGGTCACATGAGAGTTCAGACCTTGCTGCTAAGGGTGTCTTTCAACTGTTCCTCCAGACTGTTTTTCAAAGCCTGTACACTTTCCAATGTCTGACTCTTCTCTGCCAGACTGCTCTCCAGCTGTTTAAAAATGTAAAGGATCAGACATTAAAAGACACATAATGATGAATGAAAGTGAACTAAAATGAATTAACCAAGAATAATAAATGCAGAGAAACTGTATTGTTCACTGTTAGTTTATGTTAGGTAATGTATTTACTAATGTTAACAAGTACCCTATTGTAAAGTGTTACCATTACTGTAGTACTAGTACTGGCATAATGTATAAATGCATTATGATTTAAAGAATATATACTTTTACATTACTTTATGTAATACTGTATTTTGTACTTCTGCCCTACCTGATCCTTTTCACTCTTCACTCGCTCCAGTTCAGTTTTTAAGCTGGAAAATGATGCTAAAAGACAGAAGGCAGAGAAGAAAAATAAGTCATGTACTCAATGGATGCCCATTTCTCTATTGACAAGAGAACAAGGGGTCTGTTCTTTTCAGCAACTATATGAATTATTGACACGGAGATGTGTTAGTGCTAACTGAGCAACAACAAAATTGAAAAACTGGGACTTGACAATGAATATAGCGTGATTGGTGCATGGTAAATGGGTATGGGTGGCTTGATGTGGCCTACAGTACTAAATAGTCACCTAAAGAGCAGAAATAGACAGTATTAAGGTTGCCAATGAGCATGTATAGCGCCACTATTGCCAATTTACTGCCGCTTTACCGGCAACAATCAAAATTTTCTACCATACTGTTTGCACAAAATGTGTCAAGAAGCAATGTGCTCAGGCGGTTAAATTCAATCAAACTGTTAAAAAAACTATTCAATGCCAATCGATTGGCATTTCCGCTTACCTTTCATAGCAAAATATTTAGTTTTCCACAGTTTAACTCAGTAACAGTTGTTGCATTTCAGCTATATTTTGTTGCCACAAGAGTTGCCAATTTAGTGACTTTGTTGCAACATCAGACCCAATTAGCAACTTTTTTCATTAAAATGTGTGCCTGGCAACAAATCTAGCAACTTTGTAGACGGCTGTGTCACCCCTTAGTGCATGCCAACAAATCTGGCAACTTTTAAGCCAGTTGTGTAACCCCTTAGTGCCTGCCAACAAATCTGGCAACTTTTTAGCCAGTTGTGTAACCCCTTAGTGCCTGCCAACAAATCTGGCAATTTTGTAGGCAGCTACATCACCCCTTATTACCGGCTAACAAATCTGGCAACTTTGTAGACGGCTGCGGCAACCCTTAGTGCCTGGCAACAAATCTGTCAACTTTGTAGACGGATGCCCACCCTAAGTGGCTAGCAACTAATCTGGCAACTTTTTAGCCAGTTGTGTCACCCCTTAGTGCCTGCCAACAAATCTGGCAACTTTGTAGATGACTGCGCCACCCCTTAGTGCCTAGCAACAAATCTAGCAACTTTGTAGGCAGCTACGTCACCTCTTAGTGCCTAGTAACAAATCTAGCAACTTTGTAGGCAGCTACGTCACCTCTTAGTGCCTAGTAACAAATCTAGCAACTTTGTAGATGGCTGTGTCACCTCTTAGTAGCTAGCAACAAATCTGTCAACTTTATAGATGGCTGCGTCACCCCTTAGTGGCTAGCAACAAATCTAGCAACTTTGTAGGAAGCTTCGTCACCCACTAGTGCCTAGCAACAAATCTAGTAACTTTGTAGACGGCTACACCACCCCTTAGTGCCTAGCAACAAATTTAGCAACTTTTTAGGTGGCTGGGTCACCCCTTAGTGCCTAGCAACATATCTAGCAACTTTTTAGATGGCTGTGTCACCCCTTAGTGCCTGGCAACTTTTTTGACAGCGGCATCACCCCTCAGTGCCTGGCAACAAATCTGGAAACTATTTTGACAGCTGCATCACTCCTCAGTGCATGGCAACAAATCTGGCAACTTTTTTGACAGCTGCATCACTCCTCAGTGCCTGGCAACAATTCTGGCAACTTTTTTGACAGCTTCATCACCCCTCAATGCCTGGCAAAAAATCTGGCAACTTTTTTGACAGCTGCATCACCCCTCAGTGCCTGGCAACAAATCTGGCAACTTTTTTGACAGCTGCATCACCCCCCAGTGCCTCGCAACAAATATAGCAACTTTATAGGTGGCTACATCACCCCTTTAGTGGCTAGCAAAATGTCTAGCAACGTTTAAGATGGCTGTGTCACCCCTTAGTGGCAAGTAAAAAATCTGGCAACTTTTTTGACAGCTGCATCACCCCTCAGTGCCTGGCAACAAATCTGACAACTTTTTTGACAACTGCTTCACCCCTCAGTGCCTAGCAAGAAATCTAGCAACTTTTTGACAGCTTTATCATTCCTCGGTGCTTGCCAACAAATGTAGCAACTTTTTGGATTTGCTAAAACTGTATGACTAGTAACGTAATGATCTAGTAACTTTCAAAGCAGGCTATTTTACATTGAAAATAGTTGGCAACAGAGGTTGCCATTCTACTTGAGATCATTGTTTTTGTGGTAGTTTTAGGGCTGGGCGCTATTATCGAGTTTGAGACAATGTTGTCTATATCAGCATGGTCGGAGATTACCCACCTTTACAACAGAAGCTATGCTAAAAATGTACACTAAAGTCAGACATAAGGCTCGCATTATGTGTCAGCTGTATATTATGAAACAGGAAGGAAAACCCCTTTGAATTTTATTTTCACACTACACTGTTTTTATAAAAGCAAATGTGACATCTCACATGCGCCTTTGACTTGCAGGTGAACATTTATTCCACTTTGTAGAAGGCAAAGATATTTAATGTATATCGCCATTCATCCCAAAATTACAGAGATATGAATTTTTGTCAATATCACCCAGCCCTTGGTACTATAAAGAACAACTTTTTTATAGAGCAGCTTGACTGGTAGTGTCGTTAGGCATGCAAAAAAAAACAACATTTCAAATGCATTTAATACAATGTGGTTTAACACATTTCTATTAGGCTGCACAGGCAGTAACACATTCTAAATTGAACTGACTGAAGGTCACAAATAGTGAAGTTAGTACACATCTAAAATGAAGTAGTACACAGTGACATGGATATGACAGAAAAGCACGCACAAACAGTGCTCATGGGTTCTGGGTGTGAGCTACTGGTGGTGCCACAACAACAGACAGATATAGCCTAAATAAACAGAGTCGGGCAGGGATTCATACCTTCCAAGATGTCTGAATAAAAGTCACCAATGTAGGGAGAAGTGGAAGAAAAAGAGACAGCATTGAAATGAGATATGAGAGGAAGTAGATAAATGCATTCCACTGAGTGAAGGAGTTTCACAACTTTAATTTAATCTCTTATGTAGTCTTTACTGGTAAAGCTTCACATTTCAAAAGCGGCAACATAGCGCCAGTACAAATATTCTTAGCTTACATAGAAGGTATGTGGCTTTATTAAGTGCAAAAATTATCTAGAAACGTTTTAACATGTCCATTTATATCCCTAGAAAACAGATCTTATATGTCTGAACCCGTTTCAGACGAAGATATAGATTTTGAGGAATAATCAATTGTTTGGAGATTGTCAATGGGCTGCTACATAATTAGTGGTTTCTCTTTTGTATCCATTTAATTAATTTAACAGAAATTTAATATTTCAACTTTTTAAGTAACAAAGTAGTTACTTTCCATGGTAATTAGTTACTTTTATAATGATGTAACGCAGTTACTAACTCGGTTATGCTATGTTTATACTCGCCGCGTCCGTTTATACGCCCATTTCGTGTGGATGTGGGCACGGCAATTTTTGTAACTGCGTCCGCAGCTCTGCATCCGAAGATGACCGCACTCGAGGCGATTCTGTCCGAGTGGGCAAGCCTGTGACGTATCTCTTTGATAAATCCATGCAAAATATATATTTATCTGATACTCTGGAAGTAAACTATGAAAACTTTGCAGTTTAAAACACATTCTTTTACATATGATTCAGAATGTTTGGTTTATATTTGTATTGAATGAACCACTGGACGAGGAATAAAATACAAACTTTAAGATGTCTGTACTGTTTGTTTAGTAAAAACGTAAATGAAATGATAATGTTTAATAAAGACATATTTAAGAGATTGTTAACGACGACTTCTATTCTCTTCTTTGTGTTAGTTTTTGACTTGATTGCGCAAATCAAGTAAACAAGTAACAGCTGGTTCAAAACGCCGCCGCAAGAGTGCTTACTCCATCTAAAAAGTATGACTACATAAGTCCAATTCTGGCATCTTTACACTGGCTACCAGTCAAATATCGCATGCAATTTAAAATATTACTAATCACCTACAAAGCCTTAAATGGCCTAGCACCATCGTATATTAAAGAATTACTATCAGAATACAATCAATCACGTACACTGCGATCACAAAATTCTGGCCACTTAATTATTCCTATAATATCAAAAGTGTCTAAAGGTGGTAGATCCTTTTCATATCTATCCCCTAAGCTTTGGAATGATTTACCAAATAATGTTCCAGTATCAGACACAGTCGATCATTTTAAATCTAAACTTAGAAACATTCTTCTTTAACAAAGCATTCACATAAAATGTCCAGTAAATGTACTTATCCTGCAATAGTTAGTTTGCCTAGAACAAAGCATTCACATAACTCATCTGGGTAATATACTTATGCCGCAATGGTTAGCCTGTCTGGAACCAAGCTGATTTAAACCACAATACTGTATGACACTTGCATTACATGTGAATGGCCCCTACGCTAATAGGATTCTCTTTCTCTCTCTTTGTCTTTTCCTGGACCCCGAGGGCAATGAGACAACCAGACCCAGTTCCTGCTGCTATGAAGTTCATCAATGACCACCGGCAAAACTAGTTTAATTCGCTTACCCGTTCACATACCCCGATAATATTTATTAGGGATGCACCGATACCACTTTTTTGGAATACGAGTACAAGTACTTGCATTTCAGTACTTGCCGATACCGATACAGAGTACTTAATAAAAAACATGATTTAAATTGACAGGTAACAGCTTTAGTCATATAATTTAACAAAAAAACAAGGGACTAGTTTTCCAGTTTGTTGTAAACTCTGCCTCTTTGGACAACACAAGAGGCATTAACCCCTTACACGCCGCTCAAACATAGACATTTCTCAGACCGTGGTATCGATCCCTGGTATCGGGGGACTTTTAACGAGTACTTTAGAAAATGTGGTATCGAGGCCAATACCCGATACCAGTATCGGTATCGGTGCATCCCTAATATTTATATATAAATCTCAGGGTTTTTCCTACTCCTAGGAGTTTTACCCCTGGACTAGCCAGTAGGGTTTTTCTCCTAGGGGTTTTTTATATCCCCTGGAGAGTCCGCCACCTTTATTTGCTTAATTTACTACTTTACTGTATGCGTTACATTACTACTACGCTCGCTTTTCTATGCCTTTCCTACATCTATAAATGTAAAGCTGCTTTGAAACAATTAACAATTGTGAAAAGCGCTATATAAATTAAATTGCTCATGTCGCCCCCTGGTGGTTCAAAGAATAGTGCAACAGCGAGCACGTCAACTATAAACGCCTCGTCCGTTTGTTGAGACGCTCGCACGGTCAGCGGAGGCACGCGTTGCGGACCAAAGCGCGAGTATAAACAAAGCTTTACTATTCTTGAGAAGTAACTAGTAACTATAACTAATTACTTTTTTAAAGTAAGGTTCCCAACACTGAACATCAAAGTCTAAACGCTAGCATTATATGCTAACATGGTATTGATTACACATTTCTAATAACAGACATTATTTAGACCTCTTTAGTAATATGTTCAATTGTAGGGTTATTGTGGCACAGGTTCCCCTAGAAAGTTTCCCTAGAAAATTCCCCTGAAGTTTTAAAATAGCAGCAAAAAGTCTGGTTAACACGTCTTGAAGAGACCTTCCTCTTTAACACACAAAAACACACACACAACTCAAAAGTGATTTTTGAAATCATGGTAAGCTTTCAAAACGTCAGTCAACACAAAATTCATATCTTAGTTCCTATTAATGTCTAATAGGGGTGTGACGAGACACTTAATCCACGAGACGAGACGAGACACGAGATTGGGTTCACGAGAACGAGACGATATTTTTACACTTTTTAAGAAACCCTCGATGATAAAATAAATGAATAAGAAACTGAAATCATGTTTTTTTTATTAATGTTTTAACTAATCAAGGACTGCCCCTAACAATTATTTTACTAACTGATAATGAAGTAATTTGTTATTTTTGGGTAATAAAAATAGACCCAAGTGAGCAGTAGCCTTTAAAATTACATAATAACGAAGATGCAATAATAATTGGTTCAAATAAAGTATTAAAACCAAGTTACATTAAACAACATTACATTAACAAACACATTACATTTGTGGTCTATAAATAAATAGCATTATGTATATATTATAACAAATGCCTGCAGGGGGCGATAGTAGACTCGTCTCGGATGCTATCTTCACTTTCACTTTCACTTTAGACGGGAAAAAAACGCTTATTTTTTAGCCAAACAATGTTTAAATCCATTTGAATATTTAATATACGTCCATTTCTTTACAATAGAAATGAACATGCAGACATTAAATCATGTAAACTCTGTGATGGTTTAATCTGCTGAGACTTCACATCTGACACTGATCTACAGAAAAACACAACACGTCTCAGACTTCATACGAGCTCCCAAACGAACATTATTGGAAACCCAAACAAAAAAGCAAATGCAGTAAAAGACAGAATATAATGCATGCACTGTAAGAGGCTAATTATACCAACCACGCTTTAAACGCTTGGAAACGCAAGGCGCGACGCACTGCCTTTTAAAAAAAAGAGCGTGTCGACGCGGCTTTTAATATTGCTAGGCAACCACCTAGTCAGCTGTCTTGTCAATCAAATATTGAAGCGTGCGCTCTTTTGCTGTTGACTGTAATATTAGCAGAAACTTTAAAAAGATGACGCTTGCTCTGACCTTGTTTGAGGGTGAGAGGTGCACAAACACGCAGGAGAGAGTGAGCGAGTGGAGTCCGGTTCTTCAAAGCAACTGTAAACTTCGCTCACCACAACGTAAGGCCCGCATCTCCCCTCATTCGAGTGGACAATGGAAAGACGCGAATGACGTCGGTCGCTTCTCCGCTCTCAGCGTTCCTTCAAAGGCGCGTGCTGCGGCCGCCGGCAAAAACCGCAAGGCGCTCAGCGCGCATAAACAGCGCGCAAACGCTCCATGCCCATAGAACAGGGGTTCTCAAAGTTTACATTCAAAGGTCCAAATCTGAATTCTCATCATTTTCGTGGGTCCGGAAAAACGGGTTATTACAAAAATTGTCAAGCATGGTAATAACTTTATGTAAATCACTTGTTTATATAACAAATCAACACAAATAGTTTGGGAAAAACATAACAAGTGTATTTTGCATTTAAAGTAAAAACATTTTTTAAACATAAACACAAGAAATATGCCAAAAGTAACCAGGTGCAAAATACAGAGCAACCTAATTAGAGAAATGGCAAAGTTTGTTTTCCATCAGATGCATAAACCATGGCAAAAAAAGTGTGATTGGTTGGCGGAGACAATGACCAAAATTAGGGGTGCACCTATAAATTGGCTGATGATGCTTGCTATATGCTTCTCAATGTATTACGGTGAAATGCCGATACATCCAAAAGCCAGGGGGCGCTCTCGGGCAGAAACTCAATATGCGCTGCAGCCGAAGAACCAGACACACGCAGCTCCAGGAAATGTCTTAAGTCTCGGCTATATTGCTGTTCTTCAAACCTTTTCAGGTATTTTCATGATAATAAAGAATATGTATAAAGATTATGGTTGACGAGTGTTTTTTCAAATGCATGTTTTAAACGACTCGAACCAACAGTGATTTCAGATTGATAAGGACTTAATGATCAAAAGCCGTAGTACATGGAGTAGCTGTGCATAATATCTGAGTGTGATGGCTACAGCGTCACACAGGAAATTTTTAAATAACTCGTTTTATTTTCGGACCAGGAATACTCTTAAATTTAAAAAAAAAACTAAACGAATGGTTTACGAGTTTAATATGCATTTGTAAAGTAGCAAATGCACACATTTAATCAATCACATAGAAATGAATGCACTTGTAATATGAAGTGGACGCGGGTCCGGATCAAGTTCCGGTCGGGTCCGGATCCGGACCGGAGTCCGGACTTTGAGAACCCCTGCCATAGAATATCATTTAAAAAAGGCGCCTGCAACTGCCTCCTTCGGAGGTCGCATATGCAGGCTGCATACGTCATTAAGGTTTATTTCAGATCATTAGAGCATTACATTCGCAAGTCGTGAGCATATTACAACAATTTGCAATTAACTAAATTATTAGTAAACTTTATAATTGTTAGTCTCTAAAAAGACAGTCTTTATGAAGTAAATGCAGTTTAAAAATGCGACCTCCGAAGGATGCAGCCTTTTTTTTTTGAGAAACGGCCAGAATTTCACCTACACAAGAAATCTCGCGAGACACACTTAATCTCGCGATACACATTTAATCTCGCGAGATCTCGTCGCATCCCTAATGTCTAACACATTCATGTTGTAGAACAAAACTGTAAAGTCTCTTCAAATAATGTTAAACATTGGTGATTGAGAGAAAATTCATTTACTTTCTAGATCTCACGACTCAACGACAATATCTGTGACCCTGTTTGTGACATTCAGGTTAAAGTCTCAATCTAATTATGAGATTTTACATGGCCTTATGTATGTAAATCACAAATAAATTAATTCAGCAGAGTTTAGTAAAAAAATTTAAAACTATACAGTACCATACCACCTATTCCGAATTCAAGCTTCCTATGACCCATTTCAACACTCACCGATTTCCTCTTTACATCCCTCGATCTCCATCTGCAACGTGTCCTCCAGGTTCTCCTTTAGACATTGTTCTGCTTGAAGCTGCTCCTTCAGAAACAGAATTTCCGCCTTCAGTTTCTCCTCCAAATGCTCGGCTGCCGTGTGGGCAGCGACAATGTCCGCCCTGTACTGCAATACTAGCTGCTGCAGCTCCTGTGTGGAAAATGGTTTATATTATTAAATCATTTTAAACTTGAGTCATGCAACTTGCATTGGACAAACTGATGCTGTAGTACCTGTACAGTGGTGGGCATGCTAAAGTCCTCTTGCTGCTGTAGTGTCAGGTGAAGATTGTGTTTACCCTGAAGACTATCATTATCTTTCTGCAGTCTGTTCAACTCTTCTGCCACCTGCTCTCGGGACTGTAGCAAGACAGCCTGTGCACACACAAACACGCATACATTATTTAACCAATAGATTTATTTAATCATTATTTCCTCGCCATTGACAAGTTTTCTCCAACACACAATACTGATCTACACACACATTGAGAGAAAACGCTTCCTGGCCAATGACGAGTTTTTACGACAATCCATATTTCCGCTATTATCCACCAGGTGGGGCTCTTACCAAAACACTAAAGCATCCACTGATCCAAAAAACAGTAAAAATTCTGTGTATGTTTTGATCATCGTTCTGAATCTGACATCTAACAAATGTCCTTGCAATTATCTTAGCTTTTTGCTCAAAACTTTGTATTTTTGAAGAAACCTACTCATTTCTGAGAGGTGATAAAGAGAGAACAAGTGAAGATAGGATGAAACTGTTATTTGACTTAAAAGCAGAGGGTTTGTTTCATAGACTGTAAAAAAAGATGGACGACGCAACGTCACCTCCCACCATGGTAATGAATTGAAGCCAAAAATGTCCGACCACGGTCGCCGCCATGTTACGTAAAAACGTCAGTTTGAAGCCGTACGCTTCGCACCCAAATGCCTGCGCGACCATTTCAAGCATGCCAATCATGACGACACGCCCCGTTTCTATAGCATCCAATTACAAGCTAAAATGAAACTTTATCACAATAATGAACACTTGAACATATATCAGCGTGATAACAACTACTTGAAAGGACCAAAACCATCTTTCGGAAACTTTTATTGGAAGTGTAAATATTTTTTTATTTAGAGCAGAGTCCCATTTGTTTGAATGAAGAAGGCGGGGTTTATAACTTGTACTGCAGCCAGCCACCAGGGGGCGATCAAACAGCCAGAGGCTTCACTTTTCAAGGCTTATGAGGCACACCCGGTTTGTTTATTCATTTGATGAATTGTATGTTTATTTATTTAAAAAAGAAAACTTTCTAGAAGGCATGAAACTTTTATGAAAATCATAAGAAATGCTGGCGGGCAACTTTTTTAAAACACTGACGGAGAAAGAATTAAAAGATAGACCAATCTAGCATTCTATCCACCTTATTTTTGACGTTAATGTGGGCGCCGCCATCTTTGAGCTCCTTTGTGTAAGACCTCCGGTGAGCCACTACAGCTTTTGTTATTTCCCTGGCTTTTTTATGTTTATTATTAAATCCAGGAAGACTGGCCTAATTTGTGTAGTTTAGGGGGTGGCCATAATAGCTAATACAAATGCAGTTAATCTATATAAAACATTTGTTTTAACCATAATAAACGCACAAGAACTGAATGTGTATGTTGTGCTCGTGTACCAATCTACCCATCCATGCAGAAAAACCTTTTATAGAAACTGCCAGTTAACAATAAATACAATGATTGTTCAAAAACATCCAATATTATGCTGGTTTAACTGGTTTATTTTTTCTGCTACTATAAATTATTACAAAATTGCGATTATAGTACTGAATATATACACAACTTATTAGTTAATGTTTATAACAGTTCTGAATGTTTTTGCGTGTATTTTTGTCATGTTTTAAATACATTTTTCTTTTAAATAAGCAAATAATTTCATAAGCACATGTCTTATCTACTAGGGGTGGGAATCGCTTGGACCCTCATGAATCGATTCAGAATCGATTCTTAGTGTCCCGATTCGATTCCGAATCGATTCTTGACGTACTAATTTGCATATCTATGACGTCATTGCGTCACATTTGCTCTCAAAGCCAGGTGAATGTTTGCGCTTTTGCTACTAGTCTGAACTGTCACATACTGTACTTTAATGCAACAAAGGGATAAATAATGTCATTCTTATATACATATATGTCCTGTTTCTGTTGTAAGACATTAAAACCAGTAAAAATAGTAATTAAACGTGACATATTAATACTATATGTTAACTGGCAATAACTTCCACAAACTGACTAATGTTAAGCGTCTAATCTTCATCATTATACACAGTGATTGGCAGAATTACTGTATTTATATAATGCAGCGCACCCAGCGACTGAATAACAAACTATGTGCATATTTTTACAGAAGTATATTCATGTTATATATAAACAGTCAGCGGATGGTTTAGGGCAGGGGTGTCCAATACGTCGATCGCAAAGGCAATGCCGGTAGATCGCACATAATTTAACTGCTGCTCCACGCGGGAAATTGTCATTATGGTCTTAAAGAGTAATTGTGAAACACGCAGGTCTTTTTGAGTTGCTGCGCCTTTCTTCTCAAATGTGTTTTGCCAGGCCACTGCAGCTCAGTCGTCTTTAACTTCTAAAATTCACAAGGATGCGCATTATTTCCTCACGCAGGAGTGATCCACACGCACGCCATGGTGTGTGTGTGAGCGAGCAAACGAGAAGGAGAGAGAGGCAGCGTAGCGCTGATTTGTATCCTTCTGATACTGTTGTAATATTCACTAAACCGCATCTCCGCTATTTTAAGGAGTACTCGACATGTACTCAAGGATTTTTTTTAAAACTCCTCAAAAAGAATAGAGTAATGGTGACAGCCTTAAATTCAATGTAGAGATATATGCAGTATAATCCTACAAGCATTTAAAGTGTTCTTTCTCTTCTGCTCTTGTAAGCTCCGCTATGCGCTCGTACAGTGCGCGCTCTCTTAAGTTGTCCATGTGCATCACCGCTCCCCCAGTTGAGTTCCGCCTTTTGGTTCTGATAACGTGATGTTATTATTTTGTAAACTAACATTTAAGAATCGATTCTTGACATTTGTGAATCGATTCAGAATCGGCCCACGTCCGAATCGCGATTCATCTAAGAATCGATTTTTTTTCCCACCCCTATTATCTACTGCATAATAATATTTTTGTAAAACGAAAACAATACATGTAATAGTAGTTTAATTATGTTTTTTTTTTTTTCAAATAACTTACAATTTGTTAAATGAGAAAGATGCTGCTGACTAGGGGTGGGAAAAAAAATCGATTCTTAGATGAATCGCGATTCGGACGTGGGCCGATTCTGAATCGATTCACAAATGTCAAGAATCGATTCTTAAATGTTAGTTTACAAAATAATAACATCACGTTATCAGAACCAAAAGGCGGAACTCAACTGGGGGAGCGGTGATGCACATGGACAACTTAAGAGAGCGCGCACTGTACGAGCGCATAGCGGAGCTTACAAGAGCAGAAGAGAAAGAACACTTTAAATGCTTGTAGGATTATACTGCATATATCTCTACATTGAATTTAAGGCTGTCACCATTACTCTATTCTTTTTGAGGAGTTTTAAAAAAAATCCTTGAGTACATGTCGAGTACTCCTTAAAATAGCGGAGATGCGGTTTAGTGAATATTACAACAGTATCAGAAGGATACAAATCAGCGCTACGCTGCCTCTCTCTCCTTCTCGTTTGCTCGCTCACACACACACCATGGCGTGCGTGTGGATCACTCCTGCGTGAGGAAATAATGCGCATCCTTGTGAATTTTAGAAGTTAAAGACGACTGAGCTGCAGTGGCCTGGCAAAACACATTTGAGAAGAAAGGCGCAGCAACTCAAAAAGACCTGCGTGTTTCACAATTACTCTTTAAGACCATAATGACAATTTCCCGCGTGGAGCAGCAGTTAAATTATGTGCGATCTACCGGCATTGCCTTTGCGATCGACGTATTGGACACCCCTGCCCTAAACCATCCGCTGACTGTTTATATATAACATGAATATACTTCTGTAAAAATATGCACATAGTTTGTTATTCAGTCGCTGGGTGCGCTGCATTATATAAATACAGTAATTCTGCCAATCACTGTGTATAATGATGATGATTAGACGCTTAACATTAGTCAGTTTGTGGAAGTTATTGCCAGTTAACATATAGTATTAATATGTCACGTTTAATTACTATTTTTACTGGTTTTAATGTCTTACAACAGAAACAGGACATATATGTATATAAGAATGACATTATTTATCCCTTTGTTGCATTAAAGTACAGTATGTGACAGTTCAGACTAGTAGCAAAAGCGCAAACATTCACCTGGCTTTGAGAGCAAATGTGACGCAATGACGTCATAGATATGCAAATTAGTACGTCAAGAATCGATTCGGAATCGAATCGGGACACTAAGAATCGATTCTGAATTGATTCATGAGGGTCCAAGCGATTCCCACCCCTACTGCTGACTGTTGGATCGCGTGAAGCTTGATGTGTTTTCATAAAAACTCAAACAAGTCGATTAAAAATTGCCATTAAAAAATACTCACAACAGAGGCACTAAAGTGACATTTTAAACCATCCCCTAAAAAGGTTAAAAACACAAGGGGCTCTATCTTACACCCGGCGCAATGCAGCGCAATGCGCGACGCAAGTGTCTTTCGCTAGTTTCCACCCTAATTTTCACGTTTAGCGCCGCTTTGTTTAAATAGCAAATGCATTTGCGCCCCCTTTTGCGCCCATGGGCGTTCTGGTCTGAAAACGAGGTGTGTTCAGGCGCATTGTTGGCGCGTTGCTATTTTGAGGCAAGTAAAATAGACTACGCCATTGACCAACAAAAACCTGCTCTAAAGTCTAAAGTCAATGGCGCAATATGGTTTTTTGTTATTTAAAGAGCGCGTTAGTAATATGCGCCTATAAACGGTAGGACAACGCGAGTTTGCTTATCACAAAGTACATGAATGCGCAGCAGCACAAAAATGCTTTTAAATATGAAAGATTAAAGAATTGAATGTAAAAGATTATTATTGAGTCTCTTGGACATAAATAAGGACTAATTATAAGACGTTAGAAGGCACAAAGAGCTGCTTCACCTGTAGCCTGGTAAGTAAATAAATGCTTTGCTTTAAACAAATGCATCTGTTTTTAAATGTTTTTTTAATGCTACCTCACGGATTTATTGTATATGATGACTCTGTACCTGTGGATATGGTGAGATGAGAAACATTTTTAAGTAATGCTTAAAAAACCTCTTTGCTAAAAAAACCGCTGTCCAAAGTGCTGAAACGTGAGGAGAGCCGTTTGTAAATTCTTTATCTCCTGTTTGTTACAAATAAAGTATTTTTACAGTACAAACCTTTTCTTACTTACTTGTAAATTATTTTTTGATGATATTGGATAGCCATACATTTAAAGCAATTACAAGCCTGCTTTTTACTTCCAGGACTACAAGAAAACGGGTTTTAATGGTTTTAATAAAAAATAAAAATTTCAATACAAGTGAAAAACAACACAATTATTTAACATTAATCTTAAACTGGGGATCTTCTTCCTCCGCTTAGTTTTTCAGTTTACAAAGTCCGTCATCTAAATAGGGATTAGACATAGCGCCAGCGCAACTTGCTTTTAAAGAGGATGAGAGCTGTGACTCTCATTGGTTTATTGCACATTACGCCCAAAATACTCCCATTACAATAGGACCAACCCTTTTCGACCATGCGCTCGGCGCACAAACCATTTTTCCCGTCGTTAAATTAGCAAAAGTGGATTCGGACACGCCCATTTAGACGTTGCGCTGTGCGCTTTAGACAATGCGCTTAGATCGTTAAAATAGGGCCCAAAGTCTTGGTCTATTTCATGCATAAACACTTAACTGATATTCCCATTGTAAAGATACTGGTATGCCATGACATTGTTTTCTACCGGACGACTATTGAAATGGACGTCTCGCACAAAAAAGGGAAATGTGTCACCTTACCTACTTTTGCGTTCGAAAATAAGGTGGATAGCCTTGCTGAAAACACAACAGAAACCATCACCGTTCTAACAAAATTAAGTCTAAAAATGGAAACTGTATTGGTAACTATAATGGTATCTGTGGGTCTTTACTGGTAATGTACTGGTTCTATTGTTGGAATGTTATTTCGTGAAAAAGAACCAAAAAAAAACATCTTCGGTAAACGTATAGATCATGTGTTGAAAGCTTTAAATCCTGGTGGAATATTTTCCAACACACACCACAGGAATTTTGTAATGATTGGTTCGTAATGGCATTTGTAATAGAAACCAACTAAATTTGTATTGGCTTTCGATCAGGAAAGAGGTTAAATCAAAATGACAAAACCATTTCCAGTGCCATTTATTTTAGGGAACACATTCACTTCACACCAGTATCGACATTAGCAGCTTTCAGCAATGCAAATGTTTATGCTTTCTAAAAGCCTATAGAAACCATGAATTTCTCACAGCCAAGGCTGAATACCATGAGAAATTGATTTTATGCACTTATCAGTAGTTGGACACAATTAGAGTACAATTAAAAATATATTTGAATTCAAGCCATTTAGGAAATGCATATCAAATGATTTGAAATGGACAACAAACAAATGCTCTGAAAGCCAAATACCATCTGTTCCTGTGTGTTCCTCTTGGCCTGGCTGAAGGCCTGTCGAAGAACACCGACAACAGATTCAGACTCCTCAACCTTCTGCTTCAACTCTGCGATCTAGAAGCCAGACAAAATCAACATTACTAAATATGTTCAGTGACATTGAGAGCGATCCGTGCATACTTTACATTTAAACACTTTAGCTTCTTTCAAACTACCTAGCCAGATAACTTTTTTCAGGGATTAACACATATATAGATGTTATAAGTACATGCAATGCCATCCGTGTTTAATTTGTCTAAAGCGGTGTGCTTTACCAAACCCATAAAAGACAGCAGCAGTACCTTGGCAGTGGTCTCCTCATTGGCCTGTCTGATAGAGTCCTCTAACTCCTGCTTCTCATTCATCGTCCTCTCAAAATGATCGTTCGCTTGCCGCAGCATAGCCTGAAGCTTCTTTAACTAAAAGCATCAAGAAGTTACAATCAGAAGCTGTACCATCACCGACTCTCGGAGCACTTTATCTCATAAAAATGTACATTTCAATACAGTTCTACTTTGCATTAATTTTATTTGCAAGTAAATGTTTATCATTTTAACATTGGATTAAAGAAGACAAACCTGATCTCGGGTCTCGGCCTCTTGTCCCTGAATGACCTGCAGCTGTTTCTCGTAATTGGAGCACATATCACATCTCCGGCCCATCTTCCTCCCAGCATTCTTCAGCTGGGACAGAACAACAAAAACGTGTTATGAAAGTTTAAGAATTAACACTTAATTTAACTCTTTCCCCGCCATTGACGAGTTATCTCGTCAATCTGCAATACCGCTATTATCTCTTCCGCAACTTATAAAACCCGGAAGTATTGCCCTAGGGCAAACAGCTGTATGTCCGTGTATGTTTTAAAGATCGCTCTGCATCTGATCTCTATCAAAAGTCCTTCACAAAAATGGAATTATCTCAGCCTTTTGCTCAAAATTTTGTGTTTTTGATGAAACCTACACATATTTTAGAATCTGTTACGTCTGACATTTTATTCCGCGGTAACGGAATATACCGTCATACCGCCCAGCCCTAATATATATATATATATATATATATATATATATATATATATATATATATATATATATATATATATATATATATACTAAAAATTTATATATATAAATATACATATACACATACACATATTCACATATACATATTCACATATACACACACACATATATACACATATACACATATTTACATATACACATATTTACATATACACATACATATACTCATATATACACACATACACGTATACACACATACACACATACACACATATGCACACATATGCACACATATGCACACATATGCACATATACACACATACATATATACACACATACATATATACACACATACACGGGTGATTCTCACGCAACCATTGAAACACCACGGCACAAATGATTTTAGCTATAAAATGTGTAATATAGTAATATTAAAAAGCATCAGAATTAACACAATACTGTGTTCTACCTTGCACAGTGTGTGATTTCAATATAAGAATTGATAATTTGTCAATTTTATCTCAATTTCTGCTGAAATTCTCATTACCGCAATGTGTCCGGCTGTGTTTGAACATGCGTTATGTTGTAATTTAATCAAATTAACACAAAAATATTTAGAAAAAAAATAAATGGATGTTTTGCTAGACTACTTTAGATGACAGAAAAAATATTTACTGAATATTCATGTATAATAATAATGAAGAAAAATTTGGAAAATGATATGTCCATGCCTGATGTTCTCATCCTCCGCAACACTTTTTGAGAACAGTTTAAGCACACATACAGAATTTTAATAAAGTTTGATTTTGAGTGACCAAGCACATGGACCAGTTACTTCAAGATGGCTACCAGGTAAGATCATTTTTTTACAGTTAATTTGAAATATTGTCTTGTCAGAATGCTTACACGACATTTTGATTATCATTACCGCAACAGATGCTTATTAAATGTTAATTTAATTAATAGAAGCATAATACTTTGATTTTAAATGCATGTGCAGAATCTCCAAATTATGTTCTTTCAGGTTTGTCATGTCATTTTGAAAATATGTCAGTGTTGATGTTTTCTGACTGTTGCGGTAATGAGATTTTTTAGGACTAATTTTTTAAATTATGTTACAAAAAGTGTTATGATAAGTAAAAGTGTTTAAATTAATGTTCCCATTTACTCCAGACTTTATTTTTCAATGTCTGGTGGGAAAAAAAGTAAATTTAAGCAATTTTTACATTTTCATGCTTGACATTTTTAAAACCAAGTTTTCGTGAGAATCACCCACACACACACACAAACACACACACATACATACACACACATACATATTTAAAAAAATGTATGTATGTGTGTGCTTGTGGTTAAATATACATAATAATTACACACAGTACACACACATACATTATGCAAAAAATCACTTATTTTGTATGCAATTAATTGCGAATAATCTTTGCCCACCAGCACTACTAATTACTAGGGGTGACCCCGAATAGTCGAAGATTCGATGCCCTGATAGGAGAAGCCTGATTGGACCATCAATCTCACGTGTTATGAAATGAGGATCATTCAATTTTGGCCGTATATCAGTGCACATTATCTGATTTTTTTATTAGAAGTATCAAGACTTCATACATGCTCTGCAACAAAGCTTCAGCATATTTACATTCACCAAGACCAAATACACGTAAAAGTTGTCATTACTGAAATATTTATTATTGACATACTAAACTAACCTCTTGCTCTAGAAGGTTCCACTCGCTCTCGCTGACCAATCGGTATCCAGACGGAGGTAGATAAGCCATATTGGACATATGAGAAATGCTGGAAAGCAGTGACGCGGTCTCCTCCTGCTCTGGGGTCATGGCCTTAATGGCCTTCTCCTGGTCCTTGGTAAGAAGAAATTGTCCTGGCTGAAGGGAGGATATAGAGGAGGTGTCCATGCTGTCTGCTCCCACTAGAGGACCAAAGTCTGACTCGTCCAACTGACTGGCTGACTTGGCCTTATGGTTTTGTCCGCCCAACCCGTGAGCCTGCAGGGCTCCTCCTGAAGAACCTAGGCTGTCTGTGGACTGGACCCTCCGAAGGCCATCCTTATAAAGGTCGGAGGCGTCCGGGCGCCCCGGAGCGTCTTCGTCCAGAGAGTGCAAAGAACTGTGGATGCTGTGGCTGAGGTGAGACTGCGGTCAAAGAAAGAAAACCTCAAATTAAGGATGCAACGGAATGATTCACTCTTGCACTTGAATTTAAACCACATTAGTTCCAGATCTAATATAGTAAATGTACATCGGCACCGATACCTCTTCTATGGAGAATCCAAGCAGAGAATCTTCTACTGCTTCTGCATGTTCTGTCCCCTCATCCTCACTGGCCTCCTTAGCTTGACTCAATCTCTCCTTCTCATCCTCTTCCTGGAGAGACACAAACAATGAAGAGGAAATAACGGTAATACACTGATCTTCACAACGTAGCAGTGATTAAAAAAGTGAGTTTTTAAATGGGCCTGTTGGAGGTTACAAGGATGTTGCAAAGGTGTTGCTAACAGCCCCAAGCCAAAATGCAATCAGGCTTTATCACCCACCAGGCCTGATAAAATGTTGAACAGGAAGGGTTAAATAAAAGCACTCAAAAAGTGTGACAACGGTGAAGCGAGGGCCATGAAAAAATACCTGGTTCCTCTTTTTCATCTCCTCCACCTGTCGCAGCTGCTCGCTGGACAGCACGCTCTCCATGTGCTGCATGTCCTGCATCAGCAACCGCTGCGACTCCAAAAACTGATCATTTGCCCGATGCCAGGTGTGTTTCAGCTGATTGTGTTGTTGTCGTTCCAAGTCCAGCAGGTGAACCACTAAAATACAACCACACGATTCAGTCAAATCAGCTGTGATGCAAAGCTCTATGAAATAGTATATGATACAACCAAAATTTTAATTATTAGCCAAAGGCAGATACAATATTGAACACTAACATATCAATTATTCGTGTCACGTGCCTTCATGAAGTTCTTTCCGAAGTTTCTCCGCATCCTCCTGAAGGACAGATTTCTGCGTGTTAAGGACGGCGACGTACATCTCTAGGTCTGTGCGGCAGGATTTCTCGGCTTCCAGGACATGATTCAGCTCCTTCACCTAAAAATATCAATATTTATTGGTACTGAAGTATGGACAGAAGACATCAAGATAATCTCCTGTGTTTCTTATTAAAATAACTTTAAGCAACCTGTTTAAAAAATATTAAGGATACTAGATATTTGATATCTTAAACTGTGAAAGGCTGTGTGCACGATCTCTGAAAAGCCGTGTTGACATTTGAAATCACCTAAACAAGCACGCCCCTACCCCAATGATAACCAATGATATCTTAAACTGTGAAAGGCTGTGTGCACGATCTCTGAAAAGCCGTGTTGACATTTGAAATCACCTAAACAAGCACGCCCCACCCCAATAGAACCTAGACCTTCTTTTGGTAGACCCGCCACACACATAAGCAAACCAGACAACAAATTCAGTTAGTAGACACGCCCCTTAATACTGATTGGCTACAAGTGTGTTTTGGTCCTGGCCCAACTTGCTTTTCCAAAGCGTTTCTCAAAAATTGTGCATCCCACCTTAAAATGCACAGAACTGATTTATACCACTTGAAAATTGTTGCTTAGAAAATCAAGGATCAGTGAGTTTCCGCTTTAGTCAAGTTTTAAAAATAGTTAACATAAGAAAACTTTGAGAAGTTGAATGGCTAAAAAAAATTTCTACCTCAAAGTCTATTTGCAAATTAAAGGCGGGGTGCACGACTTTTTGAGAATGCTTTCGAAAGGGAATCGGGCCGAGTACCAAAACACACTTGTAGCCAATCAGCAGTAAGGGGTGTGTCTACTAACCGACATCGTTGGCTGGGTTGCGTATATGTGGGGCGGGTCTATCAAAAGAAGGTCCAGATTCTATTGGGGTAGGGGTGTGTTTGTTTAGATGATTTCCAATGTCAACATTGGCTTTCAGAGATTGTGCACCCCGCCTTTAAAGGAGTATATTTTTTAAGTACTCAAATATGCTTTTGTAAACTACTATACAAACATCCCAAAATTACATTACATGCATAGCATAATAATTAAGCATAGCAATGAAGCACTAAAGTAGCTCACAGTTTCTAAATTTAATTGAGCACATTTCCGTACTGCAAGCACCCATAAACAGAGATATGAATTCATGCAACCTTTCCAAGCTGACTCAGTGTATTTTATGTTTTTTTTAGGTATATTGTTCATTTTATTTTCAACCTTTCAACTTTATGGCATAGGTGGCCTCAGGCAGCACCAATCATTATGCTTCACTTTTACAATGCTCAGATTTATTAGCAGTGGAGGCCGGTGACTTATTTTTTGAGGGCGCATGGTGCAAAGCCCATCGCAACATGTATGTAGCCCGTCGTGTGTGGTCCGTCATTTCAAAATATGTGTTTGGCACGTCATGTGCATCATGCTTCTTGTAAAAATAAGTGCCTACCGCATACGCGTCTGAACAGTTTACAATAAAAGTGACACTTGTGTTTGCCAGATACTCACTTAATCTCATGTGTAATCAGAGTTTAGTGTTAAGTTAGTGTCTATTTTGTGAACGTGAGCGTCTATATTATCATAAACCTTCCCGACGCGTATGCAGCAGGCACTTAAGACGCATGATGATTCACATGACGCAAAGAACACAGATTTTGGAAAGACAAACACCACATATTTAGAAATTCACACCCCTCGAAAAAAATTTTACCAGCTGCCACTGTTTATTGGTCAAGTCTGAGTAAAACGGCACATTCTTTCACAAATTGTGTAAATACATAGAAAATCTTTTTTGACCAGGTGTAAATTTGCCTATTTGTAAGGTCATGCTAACCACATCCAATGGAACGAAAAAGTCACAAATGGGTATTAAGTAAACTCTCAGTTCTGCTTTTTGAGGTTTGTCTAACCTTCGCCGCCTCAAGTTCCTTAACTCGACCCTCCGAGCTTGTGAGTTTAGCCTTCAGAGCGGCAATCTCACTCTCCATTGGCATCACCACCGAGCGCAACTTTTCTGCATCCTCCTGAGCCTAGATTAAAATAAGACCAAACTTAGCTTAGAGACACAAATCCAACATAAGAAACGCTTTCAATTTCTCATAGTTTGTAGGACTAATATTTATAGTAAAAAATGTCAATTAAATGCCCCAGAAACAATGGTGATAATTGATATTATTGTCTTTTTAAAACCAATTTATGTCACTGATTATATCTGACAATAAAATAGCATAATAACTTTAATTTTTAAAAAGATTAACATTGAAATTCAAATAAAAGAATAAAGATAATATTCTAAATAAATATTATAAAATATGCATTTCAATTTTAAACCGCTAATTCAGTCATTGTTCAGGGTAAATCCTAGCTTCACTGGGTTTATTTTTTATTGTTTTCCCGCATTTTCTGCTGGAAATCCTGGTGTGTGTGTGTGTGCACGCTTGCGCACATGTGGACCATGAGCTGCGTGTGCAACTCTTTGGAGACAGACAGCAGACAGAAATGACAGAGGCAATCGCAATCGGCTAAAATGCTAATGACATTTAATTTTTATGCAAACAAACGCACATGTAAACACTATGGCAAAATATCGCATTTTAAAAAAAAAGGTCAAAAAGTCACAGAGGTCATGTTCATTAATCATGCGTTATCGCGATAAAGTAATTATCGCAACAGACCTTTTTGCTACTAAAGGATGTGTCATTGCAAACTCTACTAGGTCTGATAGCGTGCCTGCAGTAATGCATGATTTTTCTTGCAGCATGCAATAAACGCATGATATGACCCTTTACGCTTTGTAAAACTACATTTAAATCAAAATCAGATATACCAACCTTCTTCATCTCATTCTCTAAATTCTCCTCCTCCTGTCCCTCAGTGAGACGGCGGCGTAGCTCGGCCACCTCTCGCTCCATCCCGTCTCTGTACTGAGCCCACTGAGCACGCTCTTGCTCCAGCTTCTGCTGAAACTGCAGCTTAAACTCACGCTCTGCATCTGAACAAGCACAAGCCCAAACAAAGATTTATACTTTTGAACAGATGGATGTAGATTAACCCCCAAGCATGCATACTGAGAAATAAGTTCACCTTTCATAATAGCCTGCAGCGAAGCCACCTCCTCCTGCCACTGCTGTCGGACCTGGTCGATGGCCTCCTGCTTCGTGCTTTCAGATACAGTGGCTACGGCTTTAATGGTCTCCATCTCAGCTTTAGCGTCGGCCAGCTGGGCCTGAACCCTGCTTAGCTCGGCCTGGGCCTTCTCCAGCGTAGCAGCTTGCTTCTTTAGTTCATCTACAAAAAGAGATTTGGGGAGCAAGAACAAAAATGGAGTAAATGGATTGGTTCTTTTATGAAAGGCCACAAAGATTTATTTCTTTTAACCAGGAGTCCATCATCAAATAATTTGTCTGACTTGGGTCAGTTGAACAACGTTCACTATTATTTTAAGGAATTATAACGACTGCTGAACAATTTAATTTTAGTCATTATGTCACCTTCTTTAGACAGATAGAGTTCCTTAAACTTGGCACGCTTCTGATTGAACTCCATCTCCAGTTGCTGTTTAAGCTTCAGGAAGTCAGCTCGTTCTTGCTCCTGCTCGGCCGCTGACTGCTGTATAACCCCTGCCAAATATAACAGAACAGATCAGTCTACAAATCATCAGAGATCGGGGCACTTTAAGGCTCATATTCTTAAAACTTTATTGCATCCTCTCAGAGAGCTCCTAACTTAGATTAAAAACTTCTATGTAGAAATCTTAGCTTAGGGGTTGTGCACACCAAAATTTTAAACGCGGCTGAAAACGCCTGGAGGACGCCGAAGTGCCAGCTTTCTTCAGCTAAGCGCTTTGGTAACTGATACTTGAGCTGTGAGCCGGTTGGTTGCTGTGGTAATGTCCCGCCCCTCCTCCATTGTGATTGGACAGCCGTGTGAGAACTGACCTTGATGAGCGAAGCTTTTCACCAAAAGTTGAATATTTTTTAACTCTGCGATGAGCGCCGGTTTTCAGTTCGGAAGAAAACCGCTAGCTGCTGGCTTTTTTTGAAGACATGCACCAGCCGCAGGCGTAAAAGCTTTGGTGTGCGCGCCCCTTTAAGATTTACTACTAATCAAGGAACCGGCTTTACCGACGAGATGCGCATGACAATCACATGCGATTAATCGTGCATCCCTAGTAGGATCTTTTCCTTAATTTTAAGGATTTCTAAGATTTTTCTTAGAAAACAACTTAGAGCAACTCATTGCACTTAGATTTTTCATGAGTACGTTCCCTGATCTTTAGGTAGCGTTCTGGACAAATCACTTATGCGTTTAATCGTTTCCAAGGGAAGCGGCGCACTCTTCAAAAACACCAGCAGCTTGCGGGTCTTGTCCATGATCAGCACTGAACGCAGAGAGTATAACTTGCTAAACAAGCAGCGGACTACGACATAATATTAGTTTGCGTCCATATAAACTCATATTATTATGTCGGAGTCCGCTGCTTGTTTAGCAAGTAAACATGCTGCACAGTGTTTTGTACGTTTATATGTTAGAGGTTTCTCTGAATTTTTAGCGAAATCGATGAAATAGGATTGCGCAAATTTCACACGCTTTCAAAACGAAACTACGGTGATCAACTACGGCCTCTTTACTTTTATCAATGAAAGGCTAAAAATAGCGCTGTTCACCATGTGTTCGCGCCAGAAGTCAGAAAGGGTAAAAAACATTGTGTTTAGTACCTCAGATTAGATAAATGGGCTGAGAGAAGGCGTGGCATTTGTCTGTTCAAACATATTCAACCACATGTGTGTTTACACTACAAAAGCAATCCGACCGAAAGGGGTTTCAACTACCTCTGAATGTGGTTGAAAGTGGTAGAAAGTGATTACGTTTTAATCACCGTTTTAAACACCGTTTACACCTGGCATTAACGTCAGAGGCTGTTTTCACGTGGCATTAACATACGTTTTCATTGATCGAATCACAAGTGGACGACGTTAATGCCAATAATTGCATAATGTCTTAAATAAAAAAGCGCACTAGAGGACTAAGGAGGAGAACAAATTGTTAAATAAAATTCTATGTATTGTTTTCTTTGCGTACAAAAGTGTTTTTCATACATGTTCGCTTCATACTATCCATGATGAATAATTGACCTTTTTGGCGATGCCTTTGATTATTTTCTGGGAAAAGAATTGTAAAACAAACTTTCAATGGGACAGTCACAAGCCTCATGGTTTTCGTTAAAAATATCTAAAAATGTGTTCTGAAGTCAATCGGAGGACTTTTGGGGTGAACTAACCCTTTAAGCGAACAAGCTAAAACAGTGTTTCTCAAAGTGTGGGGCGGGCCCCACTGGGGGGAATAGAAAGATTAGAAGTGGGGCGTGACAAATTGGGGCAAATTTGGTAATTTTTGTGCCCATCTCTATTAATTTCTTTATTTGTTGACCATACACTCAAAACACCACATTTAAATATAAGCCTAACTTAAAACAACATCAGACTGTGAAGAAAATGTCATGCCAAACCATAGCCTACAAAAATAAATTCATGTCTGAATGTTAATTAAAGCAGAACAAAAACTTTAATGTGGAGAGGCATCATAGGCGGTAGCGTTATAACAGTTAACAACAAATAAGTTTGTGAGACAGAATGAAAAGGAAACTGAAGATTCGGAACCAGCAGAGAAACTAAGACAGACAGCATTGCATTATAATTTTTTTACCTTTGAACAAAGTCTTATTTTGTGCAAAGTTATAATACATTTGCATGTTTTTTTTCTCTATTAAAAGTGTTTAATTTAATATAAATTCCGAGAGTTAAACTTGAAGCCTACTTGTTTACGATTTTTTTGGGTGATTGGGGACCGGTGGGGCTTGGAACCCTTTCCTACCTCCAAAGTGGGGAATTGCAGAAAAAGTTTGAGAAACCCTGAGCTAAAGGTAGACACTGGATTTGCAGTAAAAGGCAATGCTGTTCCCTCAAAATTGGAACCGGACAGAATGGCGCCGAAATCTTGTGAGTAAAACACTTCAGTACTATGTGTCATTATTGCTTTGTTAAGAGATTGCTTAATATGTCCCGATTGTGTGTAGCATCCGTGTCTAACCACAAAGTTAGTGATAAGGACTTACCATGCTGTAACGGGCTGAATCATCCTTAGTATTGTCTGTGGTCAGTCACATGCGGTTTAAAAACACCGTCAAGCGATTTATATTCTGATACACATGTAATGACGGAGAATTGAAAGCTAGTTTACTATTAAAAAAAACTGTTATCCAACTATAGTAGTGGGTGTTTACTTCAAAGTCTTCAATGCAAAACAGCCGCCAAACCAGGGTATAAAGGCTATTACTCATTGCTTTTGATGTTTTTGAATGTAAAAACCACATAAATGTCTTAAGTAGACCTCAGACTAGTGTTGGGCGATATGCCCTATATAAATATAAACAACAATTTAAAAAAAGACAGATTCACTGCACCTTTAATACTCACTTGTGTCACTACCAAAATCAAGTGTTGGCTGTAATGTTGAATGTTTTTTTAAATTCTGAATTGGAACATACAGTAGCCTGGTTTCCATTACAGATTTTTGCAAAACTTTAGCAATATTTTCTACACTATTGTAAAATGACACGTTTCCACTAACCGATGTTATGCGGCTAAAACATAATTTTTCAACTAACATTGTTTTTCCAAAAGTCGTACATCATTGGACCGCCCCACTGGGAAACATGTTTAATAGAAGGAGATGCAGGTGTGTTAACTGAGCTTTACTGGCCAGGAAAGCCCCTGTTTCTGTGAGGTTATAGTACACGATTTCTTTAAAGAATGACCATGTGACTTTTATGTGCATCAGGAGACATGTTTTGCAATGTTCCTTTTTTAAATTGCCTGACAAAACCACCTTTTGTGATATTAAAGTTTTCCATTGGGCATGTTTTCAAATGGTAATTTCAATTCATGCAATTTGCAGGGTAATGAAGCAAAACTAGTGAAGCAAAAGGAGTAAAAAAAAGTGTCAAATATACATGGGATCTCTTACAGCAGTTTAAAAAGCATCCCAAAATGCACCTCAAAGATGGTAGATGCATATAATTTTTAGACGATGATGCCACGTTCACATAAAAAGTCAGAGGTATGGAAGCATTTTAGATTTCGCAAGCTAGACGACGACGATAGTGTCGTGGCTTTTCATTTCTTTTTATTAATTACCCGCACTTGTAAACTGCTGTTCACTGTTCTTTTTTTATTAATATAGTATTTGTATTAAATCTATATAATTATTGAGTTGAATTGAAAATAGAGTATAAAAACCGACCTGAGAACCGAAATCGAAAATTGAGTCGAGAACCGAAATCAAATCGGTTCGATAGCTTGTGAATCGAAATCGAATCGATCTGGAACATCTGAATCGATACCCAGCACTACTATAATTAGTCAAATAGTATCTGGCATGACGTTTTCAACTAACCTGCCCCCAACTCGGACCGCAATATATATTAACTATTTAATTGTTTTAAATAGTTAATTGTCATCAGGCACCTGCTCATTTTGTATCGACCACTGGTTACTATGGTTACAAACTCCTCTCACACGTTTTTCAGTGTGCTCTCCCTCAGGATGCGTGCATCATGTGTAGACCCATCAAATACAACTTGCATTAACTAAACAAAAGCTTTTCTTGTTGGCACACTTCGTCGACAACGATGCCTAGCAGGTTGGTCCTATAAAACTCTGTGGCTATCATGTCTTGCCATATCCAAACATCCTTCTTGTATATGAAATTGTTTAACGCCAAAAGTTGCTCTTTTAAAAAGAAACTTGCGTTCAAAACTAGTTCGAACACTATCTAAGGCTGCATTGAAAAGTAACTTCGCGTCTGCTGCCGTGTTGGATAAACAAAACTGCTTCGGTGTGACGCACAGATGTCGCCATTTTCTTGCTGCCCCCTCCCCGTTCTGTAATTGGTTCCCTATTTCAGGGGCAAAATTGGTCCAGTTTCCATGCTAGACTTGCAGCGTTAATAAATTTGCGCGCAAGGCAGCATGGGGAAACCCAGGCTAACAGTTTGACTGAATTAATACGGAATTAAACAAAGCTATTAACAAGTTCTCCTAAATATCTAAGTACAAGAATAAATTGGTGCGATTTCTCACTCTGTCATGCATGAAAGCCCACTGGTCACGTATCCTGTGTTATATTTTTTTCCATAAAAACAACTCAAAACTTTATACTTATGCTATATCCTTGACTAGATGTAAGATTTAGATTTAGACATGCGCTACGCCTAGATGGTGCAACAACAGGTATAAATTCTACATAGGAGGTAAAGGGGCATTTTACGTCCAGACTAGTATTACCACCAGGTGTTTGCCCAGCTGGTGCAACCATAGGGCTGTGACGATAACCGCATCACCGCATCACCGCAGTAATGAGATGCCAACCGCGGTGCTGAGTTCATCATCGTCATCACCGCACTTTTTTATATTTTCTTTATTTTGCTGGTGAAAGTTACAGAAGTCATATGGTGTATGATATGAACTATACACAAAAGTCATTGTTAATCATAATTTACTGTCTTCCATCCTGTGTTCAAGGGTTCTAGAGAAAAAACTGCTCTCCGCACAAGGGGGAGGGACGGTGCATTAAACATATATAGGGGTTTATTATGTGCGCATGTCTTATAATTGTTATTTAATTACTTAGTTTCAGTACTTAAATACACACAATAGCCTACTGTCACGGGCGCAATCTTCTTAAACATGAAGCCATTAATTTAAGCGCGTCATGCCCAGGTGCTCTGATATTTATTGCATGCCATGGAACTGTACCAACTCACTCACTGCGCGAATAACAAAATCTCAAGTGCAAGGAAATCTCACAGCCACGCGCATTACATTATTCAGGTGCAAGAAGGTCACCGGGCAGCACAAATGCGCATTGGTACTGATAATAATAGCATAATTATTTAAAACTACATGCCAACTATAGTTATGAAGGCTAGCGCGGTCGGCTGTAGACCTATATGTCTGACTATCCAACCCATTCGTAGCGAGGAAATGCCACTATCTAAAATCACATCTTGTGATGATTAACTATCATGTGGCGTTTGTCGGACTTGGGAGCACCAAACATACCTTTAGTAAAGCATAAAACTTCAGCCCAGCAACGACAGTTGGAAATCTCCAAGACTTTTGCGAGAGGAGCAAAGTACCAGAGTGACATCAGTCAGGCAGGTGAGGGCTTACTGACCGCGTGACCCGTTAATGCTGTAAACTTATTTCTCCAGCTCGGGATCAAAAAAGTTTTATTATCTTCTTGATTATGTAAATGGACAGCAGTAATTTAAAGCATTGATTGGAGTATCCATAAGTTTTGCGCAGTTATTTACGGGATGATGCAATACGTTATTTCGTTTCGTATCTGCTTTGAAAAATTATAATTAAACATATTAACTATAGTAACATGAAATAGTATTTATTTTCGTTTCTTTTGAGTTTAATATGAATTATGGAACAGTTTTTGTCATTGTTTGTAACCCATTTTATTGTGCAATAAATTATTTAACGTTCAACCCGTTGCGTTTGGAGGAGTGCGTTATATGCACGGAGTTTTCCCCGAAAAACACTCTAAAAATGTCTAAAGAAATTGGAATCAAGGTTTTGCTTACAAGAAACAATGTTAAGCTCGGCATGTTCTTTCTAGTTTTTTTCAGGTTGCTATTGTATGAAATGTATTGTACAAAATGGGTTATAAACGGTGACAAAAAATTATATAATTATTATATATATTATATATAAAAATATATATGTATTGCTATATATATATATATTATACCTATGGAAATAAATATTATTTTATGTTGTTATTGCTAATATAATTTGTTGTTTTAATAATAAATAAGAAGACGTTTCCGATGCTTTGCGGGGGTGGGGGGTTGTGCTTTTGGGCTTTGGGGGTTACTGTTGTGCGGTTAACCGCATAACCGCATGATTTTTTTTATGCTTCACCGCGGTGAGAAAATATCCTAACCGTCACAGCCCTATGCAACCATATTTAATTTGTGTCATTTTATAGTTTTGATGACTACTAAAGATGTTGAAAGAAACAAAGAAATACACAGAAATACACAGAAAGTAAAGCAATTGGTTCTGATTCTTTCTACTGAAGTTTGTATCCAGTAGTAGACACTGGTAGATGAAGTTGACACTATGATTGGCAATATCAGTACAAAATAAGGATCTACTTTTAAAAAAGGAAAACAACTATGACGACACGTCATGCTGATTTGATGTAAATGTCAACAGTGGGTTAAAGGAACAGTATGTAGGTTTGTGGCCAAAACTGGTATTGCAATCACAAAACTTGTGGCTAAAACTGGTACTGCAATCACACAACTAGTGGCCAGTACACAAAATGACAACATAAAATCCACTTTTTAAATGAAAATATCCTGGCCGGACCACTGTTGCGAGCGATATAAGTATTTGAAATGAAAATGATTTCTTAATGTCTAGTGACATATCAGGGCCATTTTATGATTAATTGATATAAATATCTTACATACTGTTCCTTTAAATATCCACATCACATTATTTAGCACAGATTGCAATTTCTAAGAAATAATCACTCAACGAGTGAAACACATCAAACAACATACCAATCCCATGATTGATTTCCAGTTATTTTTACTTCTCTTTACCCATGCTTATGGGAATCAGACTAACTGATTATATTGTGGATACAGATTAAACCAGATTATTCCAGTTGACCAGTGCATTTATGTCCAATACATTCAAAACAGTGCGTCTTTTACACATACGTTTTAGAAACAGACAAAATATACCCAATAACTAGTGCCATGGCAGTTGGATCTGGCTAATAGTTTATCTTTAGGAAACTCTGGCAAATGAGAGTATAACGCCAATTAGTCCTAGACTACAAGTACAGTAACAGTGCTCAAATCGCAAGCCTACATGCCTTTGTCAGAAATAAAAAACGACTACACCCAAAGCAACCATATGCCTTCAAGGATTACAGAGGCCTACAACAAAAATGTAGCTCAACGGGATGAAAGGTGCATTAGATTTAAAACCACATGTTGGATCAATTAAAATATGAAAAATTGAGTACACTGATTGGTGAAACGATGCATGACATAAGAAATAGCACCGTACTGAATAATTATCGTATTTGTGTACCATGGCAGGATATTTACTGTCTTGTACAAGTGTATTTACCCATCATTACAGAGCACTCCAAGGCATTTCAAAGAATACTGTGGTATTATCAAAACAAACAATATTGCAAATGTATGTACACAAACATTCATGGCAGCAGCACAGTACTACCTAGTGTGACTTTAACTTGACCACCTGGTACTATCTAGTGTGCTTGTGAAATTACTATCAAATGTCAAAATCGTTGTGCAATCAGAAACACTATGAGTGAATATGCATATAATTCAGGTCCAAATCTGATAACCTGTAGATATGACACATAAATGTTATTCCTAAAATGCTTTATTACAATTCACCACAAAACAAGCCCATTTAAAAGCAGCAATGACAGATTAGCTATACTGATGATAGTGTCAGTACAAATGTCCAACTAAATGCAAAATCATTACCTTAACTCTATAAGCACACCCATGTGCTCCTGAAGATCAACACAAGCGTGATTTAATCATAAACAGTATGGCAGAGATCTAAAATTAAACATGATACACACAGCGATGCATCTGTCAGCCGGGTGATGCTGTCTTGCTAATCCGTGGACGCACAGGCCTCGGGCCTACAATGAGCACAACAATATCAACACAATTAACCTGGTCAGGGCAAGAAGCACCCTTACCGTCGTGCTGAGGCGGCCGGGTGGATCCCGACGCCTGCTCGGCCATGGTTTCCCGGGGCTGAGTTTAGGAAAGCGGCTCTCTGAGGGAGAAAGCGAGGAGCGCCTAGCAGCAGAACAGACTACTACGGAGCGAGCAACGTCATTGTAGAAATAACACTCACTGCGCACGCGTGAGCAGAAAGGGCGGAGCTAAGTTCTGCGAAGTGATAAATTCATTTAATAAAACGGAATACTTTTTAAATATAAATGGGCGTTTATTTATTTATTTATTGACATTAATTATTAATATTATATAGGCTATTATTTATTTACTGTGTTCAAGTGATGTATTTATTTTCTTTTATGTAGATACACATTGTTTTGAAATGTTATCATGATATTTATTCTCATAAACAGCCGCTTATAAAATAATTTGAAGACGCCACACCCACATGATAAAACCCAGTGTGCATTTTCTTCAAAACAACAACTAATTAAATACATGGGCTGCGTCCGAAAGCTCTAAAATGCTGCTTTCAGAGGGAGCATTCCAAGGGATCAAGGCACATCCGAATCTAATGTTTGGTTTACTTCCTGTCTCCTGAGATACCGAGTGGGCGTGCACAGGGAATGTGATTGGTCGAGTTTGAAAAAATAAAATTGCGGCCAAGAAGTTTTTTTTTTTAGAGTTATATTTTCATTTTTTACACATTTTAATTGCATTTCTAGCAAGTAATTTGTATTGTAGTTTTTAAATATGGAATCAGTTATCATAAAGGCAATCTCTGTTTATATTTTAAAGAATTCCGTTACACTGCCTATTAAGGCTGTCCGAATGGGTTTCTCGGAGCTGCCTTCATGCATCCAAGTCATGAGGCAGCGAGGAAAAAAGTCAGCTGCCTAAGCTTTCGGACGCAGCCATGGGTTCAGTTCACTGTAGAATAGCAGAAGTATAGTTCCTGTTTTTCACCATCTGTTGCTCTCTCTCTCTCTCTCTCTCTCTCTCTCTCTCTCTCTCTCTCTCTCTCTCTCTCTCTCTCTCTCTCTCTCTCTCTCTCTCTCTCTCTCTCTCTCGCTCTCTCAGTTTAACTGTTCTGCACAAACCACAAAAAATACTAACAATAGACTTCTGAGTCACACAAACTCAGAAGTTAATGTGAAAGAAGATTGTGTTGGGTGGGTAGAGAAGCTGGAGGTTATGAAAAACTTGTTCGAGTTCATTTAGTAAAAATCCCCAAAAGTATCCAGATGATTGGGACTCCTCTGTAACAAACGCCTTTATAGGATATGTACAACCTATATTGAGAACAAATAGGAGAAAGGTAATTTAACATTTCTTTATAACATTATCTTAACAATTGCATTATTGGTGCCATTTACTACAGTTTTATTATGAAAACATAAATTACTATCAAATATTAATTTTATTCAATAGTATTTATGTGATTTCTAATACAAAAAGTTATTATTATTATTCATATTAATTATTATTGTTGTTATTATTATCAAAAGTTAACATGTAATAAAAAAAGTTGACTTTATCTTTCGCTTCTAATTAATTTTACGACTTACCTAACAATTCAGATTGATTATAAACAGTACTTTAATAAGTAAGCAAATGTATTCTTGCCTACCAATACCAAAATATTTTGTCAAAATATGGCCAAATATTATATTAAAGCAATATCTTTGTGAATTTGTGCTTAATGAATATAACTTTATTATAGAATTAATGTGTATTCTGTACAAGATAAAGCTATATCATTTCAAAACTTAGTAGGCACCTATGTACCATATAAGCTAAAACTAATGCAGGAAGTGAGCTAGTCATCTGTAAAACTTAACCCTTAAACAGGATGAGTGCAGTGAGAGAGATAGAGCTCGATTTAGTTTATATATTGAAATACATCTCAATTCCCAGCATTAGACCAGTTTAATGGGTTTTTATAGTTTATCTAAAATGGGTTGACGTTATTGTGATGTAGTTACTAGGAGAATTACAAAGCACATGAGAACTACAGTACATTTTCCACTCAGAAGACTGGACGGCAATGTGACTGCCCAACGATAAAAAGGCGAATTAGCAGAAGCTTAAAAAAGTTATATTTGTTTTTGCTTATCATTTAAAATGATGTAGGGCTTTTCGCACTGGATTATCTTCATTATTAACCCTGCTTTTAACCCTGGGTTAAGGATCATTTCACACTAGTAATTTCAAAGCATGGGGTTAACCCCGCATTGTGGTGCCAAACGCATGCAGTGTGAAAGGAAGCAGGAGAATGTTGTGACTCAATGTTTAGCAACGGACAGCCAATCAGAAACTGAAGTATGTGTACTGAAAACTCCTGAATTGGAGAAAAAAATATATATCACAGAAGACTTAAAACATCCAAGAGAGATTTACATTGCGGCCTGTTCTGTTACTGACGTGGAAGCGCGAGACAAGCGGTTATTTAAAGCAACAGCACGCTATTTTATTTTCAATCAGTTTATCCAATCATGACTGTGTTGATAGCACAAATATGCAAATGAAAATGTTAACCCATGGTTTAGGTATGCACAGTGTGAAACGTCAGATTATGAATAACCAGGGTTATCTCTTAACCCCTGGTTAAGTATGAACAGTGTGAAACATGAAACGGATAACCCAGGATTCCATTAACCCAGGGTTTAAAATAAACCAGGGTTAACAATTTCACGTGTGAAAAGCCCTAATAAGTATAATAATGTTTTTCTTTGTTTATTTTACAGATGGCGTCTGTACGTCCATATTACTGGATTATATTACTTCTGTCCATTTTTTTGACATCTTTGATAATAATAATAATTTTTATTATTATCAATGTTTGCATGAAAAAAAAAGGTAAGTTACAGTTACATCTGCAGCTATTTACACAACAAATCTAAATCGAGAGCAGGGGTCTCCAATGTAGTGCCATACAGAGCACCTTCTATTGATGTAATATTTATTTATTACATTTTTTTATATATTAGCTTGGCTTCGTTTGCGTATGTTAAGATTTTAAACAATACTAAAACATATCAACAAGTTAAATAAAATAAATCAACAAGTAAAACAAAAAAAGTTTTTTGAGTTGACTATATCAAAAAGTAGCCCCCCAGATTGTTTTATCCATTGTGGTAGCCCTTTCCCACAAAAAGGTTGGAGACCCCTGAGTGTTTAGTAAAACTAATTGTTTTCACAGAGCTAATGAAATAATGCCATTTAAAAAAAAATAATGATGATGGTATAATTTTAGTTAGCAAAATGTATTCTTATTTGGGAAGGTTTATTAAAACCACACTGCTGTAGAAAACATGTGTAGTAAAGGTTTTAGTTACTAAAAATATCCTTTGTGACCACCTCCCCATAAACCAAATAGTGTGCTGTGGTTTAAAGGACCCACAGCTCTTCAAATTGTATTTCTCAATTTTTTTATATCTCCTTTATTGACACACCCATAGCTGTTCATTAATTTCTCTACTAATGATCAAGTGATCTGGTAAGAAAGACAAAATAATGTAAACTGCCGAGGGTCCTTAAAACTGTGATAAAGAACCTGTTCTACACCATTTTGTTTTGATTCATTTGTTGGTTTTCTGTTTTCTAGCTGCTGGGTACCAAACACAGACAAAACCAAATCCTAACAATGACACAAAGCCTAAAATTCAGTAAGTTTATTGGACCAGTTCTTAATAGAAGTGCTCAAAATGTGCTTAAATATTAAAGCAAATCACTTCTTCCATTACAGGGAAAGTAACGTTTATCACAAAAACTTTGACAGTGAGAAACCGCCCTTACCTCCGAGAGATCAATTTCTATCCACGGAATCTGGTCAGTTTTGATTTTATATTTGCATTTAATTCACTGAGCTTTAGTAAAGTATGAGTCATGAGGTAACGCTCTTTTGCTTTTGAAGTCATTTAAGGTCATTCGTTCGGTCGGATTACAGTGTCTTGGTGCAAATACATGCATAAAATTATCAAGTTGTGAACTGTCCAGTGTAACATTTGAGCAGAATGTTAATCTGGGAACCTTAAAAAAAAACTCACTGCCTTATATAACAGAAGTGTAAGCTTGATATCATCTTTGGATTTCCAGTGGATGAGGGTTATGAGCAAGTGGAGCCTTTGCCAGAATACCTGATGGTTGAGGGTTCGACTCCTTTCATGCACCAAAAGCCCTGCGCTCTACAATATGCCGCGGTCGAGACCGAAAATTTTGACAGAGTGAGTGTCTCTGAGGATTATGATGATGTTGAAATGCCTGCAAACACTGACAGCGAGGATTATGATGACGTTTGCTAAAATACTCAAATCAGTACTGGCTCATCTGGACTTATGAGTCCCATAAAGCATTCGATACTTTGATTTAATCTGCATGTAAAACATTATCTTTTAATATGTTACTATTTCATGCAATCTTATACAGGCATGTTTACTTTCATTTGATTTTGAATATATCAGGTGTTGTTGTTTGTTTTTAAAGCCCCACATGGATTATTTCTGAGTATATTACCTTCCATGACACCCAGAGAGAATCTATGAGAGGTCCTTACATCTAAGCTGCTTCCTGCTTTTCCACACATGTAAAGTAAGAATGTGAAGGATGTGAAATGAACATGTAAAGGGATGATGTGAAGAATGTGAACTGCAAAGTGTTTTTATGCCTTTTTCTGAGCTAGTTTGACATGCATGTGTCATGCAAATAAATATGATATATATATTTTTGGAATAAAAGACGATAAATGTTTACCTTTAGATAAAATTTTGTATATTTATTCCTGGATGTTCTTTAGGTAGAGGGGTTGTAGTTGACATCTTCACCCGGTGTACCAAAGAGCATCAGATTGACTTGCATTGTAGTTTTCATGTGTAGCTTTTTTTTGTCTACCCACTGTATGCCATGTGATGTAACATTGTTATATATAACACTCTTTAAAATCCCACTGCATGACTTTGTCTTCCAAAGAACACAAATAGTAAATGTTCTGAAAGTGTCCCCAACCACGGCTCTCAAATGACCAATCACTGACATCAATCAAGTCTACAAAGTATATGCACAACTAGCCTACAATTTCCTGAGAAAAACATTACTCATTGATTTTGGGCAGTGTTATCAAGATGTTATGTGTCAGACTAAATTAAGCAATTGTCTATTTAAGAAATTTGTTTGCATTCAAGTAGGTGGAGCACGCGGTCACACTCACCTATTACATCACCTTCTTGCACCAAAGGCAGTTACAGGATGCCCATTTTTGGCTAGGGGTGCTCCGATAAATCAGTCGATGATGCTTGTTATGCTTGCTTCTCAATTAATTACCGTAAAACTTCAAATAATAGCCCGGGCTTTTATTTTCCCAAACCTATCATCACACCAGGCGTCTAAAAGAGACAGGCGTCTATAAGAGACAGGCTTTTAATTTAATTGTTCCAGCATGACAGCAGGAGGTTACCACATATTACGTTATATTTTTAATTTGAATGTGTTTAACAAATTAGTTTGTGTAATAACAACAGTCTTAAATTATTGGCAGTATAAATATAGCAAACAAGGATATGGGTTTTTTTATTGGTTGTTGCGTGAAATCTTACCCAGATACAACAGTGCTATTTTCTGATTGGCTATTGTGTAGCCTCTTTCTCTTTTTTGTATTGGCTCGCTCGACTAGAACTCTAGGGAAGACGGGCTTGATAGAGAGAGAGAGCAGTGCGGCCAGATACATTTTGGCGCTGCAGCATATTAAATATGATAAATAGTGTTTCCGCGCGAGAAATACAATGTGTGGCGGGAGTGCATGCATGACAAAAGACTGAAAGACCGGCTATTATCAGCGGCCTCAAAACACTACCGGCCCACAGGGAAAAGTCCCGACTCCCGATTGCCTCTTCGCTACTGTCATCATCACCTCAATCCTGGCGACGAAGCTCGTTGTGTTGTCATAGTGATGAGTAACGGAACGACTGCGTCTGTCACGTGACATCTACAGGTAATCAAAACTTTAGCGTGTGTAATCTGCACCATAGAACTGTCTTAAACATACTATCTGACGGGTTTTAGATGATTAAATACAACCCGAAACTAAAAAACAGACCAGGCCTTTATTTGAGACAGGCGTTTATTTACCCAAACCTGTCGTCACACCAGGCGTCTAAAAGAGACAGGCGTCTATTTGGGACTCGGCTATTATTTGAAGTTTTACGGTACTGTGAAAAGCCGCTACATCCAAACGCCAGGGGGCGCTCTCGTGCAAAAACTCAATATGCGCTGCAGACGAAGAACTATACACACGCAGCTACATGAAATGGCTTACTTACGCATATTTATATTGCTGTTCTTCAAACCTTTTCAGGTATTTTCGTGATAATAAAGAATATTTATAATGATTATGTTTGACGAGTGTTGTTTTTTAAATGCATGTTATAAACGAGTGATTTCAGATCGATAAGGACTTACTGATCAAAAGCCGTAGTAACTTTACATGAAATAGTTGTGAATAATATCGGCTGGGCGATTCAGAATAATTATTGATCATGTATTATTAGTGCATATCGGCATTTATTGGAGCACCCCTAACTAAAAGTTTGTTGTAAGTTAGTGGACAATGGTTCTTCAGGTAGTTAAAAATTCTGCTGCGAAATCCGACCACATCCCTTCTAAAATTATTACATTGGCTGCCCGTGGAGTTCTGCATAATGTGAAACGTTTTTACATATCCATTTACACCCCTAGGATTTGTCCTTTGAATGAATTGGTCGATTTTTGCCCTATTTGGAAGGCTCATGAATAATAATGTTGAGCTCTGCTTTGATTGGTTCTGCTCTGCGGCTCATGCCAGTAGCTCACATTAATAAACATGTTGGGGCGTACATCTCGACTGTTACATCACAGTCTGTGTTATGTTGAGATCGGCCTGTTTTCCAGCATTATTTTGCATGGATAAGGTTTACATAATAATGAGGAAACAAATGGGTTTGAGGCTCACGATATAAAAATGCTACTACTTGTATATAAATGCTTAAATAGTCTTGCTCCCTCATACTTGTCAAACCAATTCTATCTTTATATTCCTAATAGAAGCCTTAGTTCGTTTTAAGGATAACTTCCTCCTTCAGATTCCCCGAATTTGATTAAAGAGGAAATCGAGCTTTAGCAGTGGCTGGTCCCACGCTCTGGAATAAATTACCTCCTGTCATTAGGCTTAAAACAGTATTAAAACTTTTCTTTTTCCTTGGCCTTTAATTTAACTTTGATGTATTATTCCATGTTTTACTACTGTGTTATTTTATGTACATTGATTGTATATATTTTTACACTGTACAGCACTTAGGTTCCTATCTTCTTTAAAGTGCTTTAGAAATAAAATGAACCTGAACTTCTTTACTTATTTTTAAATGTTTAATATTCTATCATAACTAAACAATTACTTTGTCTGCATTGTCTTTTTGTCTTGTAATGCAAACTGATGCATTTGATGATATTGTCCAATATATAAAGTATTATAGTGCATACATTATTATACAATGATAAATAAAAATGCATGAAGGGGCAAAACCCTTTTTTTTTTCTTGAAAATGAGCACTTTTTTATCAGACTTCTAATAGATTCTGCCAACAAACCAGTATTTCTGAATGACCTGAGGGCGGTATTAAGCGTATTTTAAGTAAAAGTATGTGATGAACTTATAATAAGTGCTGAGAGCATTCGGTTAAATATCTTTATCTCATGTTTGACGCATGTGACGTTTAGAGGGTTCTGAATCTAAGCTTCTCGTTGACGCCCTTCACAAATGCCCTTGTTAGTCAGCATTTATTACTTTTATTTTAACAATAACATCATCTGTGAATAGGAGCTGTTATAAAATTTACGACAGAGGAGACTTAAATGGTGGCAGTCTCCTCTCAGTCACATGATGTTATAATGTAACAATTCTGGCCAATAACAAAAAATTATAATTCCTTTTTTTAATTAATAATTTTTTGTTCAATAAAATGTATTAAACAAAAAATAATTAATTAAAAATGAATGAATGAATAACCTCATCCGTAAACATTATAAGGGGATTTCATTTATGGAGAAAAAATACATATTTTTTTTTTTTTTTTTTTTTTTGAGAAAAAATACATATAAAATCGTTCCTTTCTGCTTAGTGACGTCATTAAGCATCGCCTTTGTTATTGTTTTGAAAATGCGACCTCTAGTGGTGAAATTCTACATATTACAAAGGTAATTCAATTTTTATTAAATACGTTCATCATTGTAAATTTTATAATGAAAACTTAATTTACTATCAAACATTATACTTTAGTGCTTAAATATTTGTGTGCTTTCTAAAAAAAAAAAATGCAATATTGAAATTATTAATGGAGATATTTCACAATACTTTTTTAAAGAATACATATGTGAAGTTTTAACTCAAAATACTATATAGATAATTTACTATGACATATATATGTTATAATTGACACTTTGTAGGTGTAAGCAAAAATGTGCCGTTTTGGGGTGTGTCCTTTATATGCAAATGAGATGCAAACACTGATCGCCATTGATGGTGTTTTTTTGTTTTTAATTGAAACAACTCAATTGTTTGAAACTCAAACACATTTGTGCTGTCAATATTTGGATAGTGCAGATTAAGGGGCGGTATAATTATAATATGATCCCCTTCTGACATCACAAGGAACGCCAAATTGTCAATGACCTATTTTTTTCAAATTGCAGAGAATGGTTTACCAAAACAAAGTCTTTTTTATAGTAAGCACTGGGGACACAGTTATAGCACTTAAGACATGGAAAAAGTCAGATTTTCATGATATGTCTCTTTTAAAGAGTTATTAAAATTATCACATATTTATTAAGGATATTTGTTTTATCTAACACTATTTAATTAAGCACATATATTATGCTATACTGCCATCCAATAAGCATATTAAAATACTACATAAGTACCACATAAGCTAATGCTGTGAGAAAATTTGTTTTAGTTTATACATTAAAAACCTGAAAAATTGCACGTAAAATTTCAGCCTTAAAAAGAATTACAATAAGTGCCGTTCTTTAATCAGCCTAACATTAAGAGTACTGCACAATAACTACCACATATTTGGGATTTAACATTAAATCCCAAAGTAGTAAGCTGGACCATTCTCTCATGAATGCAAACATTGTGTGTAATATTTAAGTGGTCAACACTCATACTTTGTAATATACAGGTCTTCTACTGTATGTTATATAAATGTAGTTTATATGTAAATTTCATCGTACCTTTTAGACGTCAGCAAATCTCAGAATCAAATGCAGGGGAAACAACCACTACAATCAATGCCTTATAGACTCCATTTAAAGACATCAGTTGGAAAGTTCTTTTTTAGTCTTCAGTTATCATATTCTCGAAAGGTAGATTTTGCGTTTCATCAAGGCCGAGGTCAGTGATCTTTGGCTTAAAATGGTTGGTGGTTTAAGGATTAATTTAAGACTGATCCCAACCCAGTGCAAAAGTGACGCTACAGAAGATCATTTGTGCCTACTGCAACATGACTGCAATGCATCCAGCATGTGCAGAAGCAGCATTGATCTTTGGTTAATTAGGCAGCCACGCCCAAACTCTTACCCCCTTAGGGAAAGAATGCCATTTTTATTGCATAATGCATATTATGTGTATATTTTGTATTTCTGTATTGGGAATACATTGCAAAGTAAATATTTATTGTATTGCATGTCTACTTTTGTAGTGTAGGGTTATGTTTGGTTCAATTGGCTGCTCATGCAAACCAATTTCCCCAGAGGGGATTATGAAGTACTTATCTGTCGGTCTATCTATCTTTAAGCTTAATGCAGGTGATTAAAATAATATCTTTATTAAAACCAACATACTAATAAAATGTATACTTTGAATGCACTATAAGTGACTTTAGATAAAATCAATACTCATCGAAATTAATTTTTAACACACATTTATTTAAAAAAAAAAAGTAAAATTACAACTGTCCTTGTGTTTATCAATAGATATTTTTCTTGCGCAGCTGCTTCATTTGGAAACACTGTTGCACAGGACAGAAATGGCAATAGCAACAGATCAATAGTCCGTTCCTTTTCTAAATCCATTTCCACAGTCAGAAGCGTTATGACTCTTAGGGATTTTGAGTCAGATGATTTCTTTTCAGACAAACTGTAAGTCCCCCTCTTGCTCAGTAAATTGAGCTCCTGTTCTTTTGTACAGCATAAGAGAAACAAGTTGGGAAAAATATATTTTTTCCTTGTTCTCAGAGATGTCTGTTAAGTGGCAGGCACGAAAGCGCCGGGTCTATCCTCCAAGTCGCTGACCCTCTCCCCAGCCAAAACCTCCGGGACGCTCCTCAGGTAAAGGGTTGTAGTTGGCATCTTCCTCTGGTGTATCAAAGATCATTTTACTAAAAGGGATAGAAGAAAAAGATCAGATTTACTTATAAACAAAACATTTTAAATTTTATTTTTCATGTGGACCAACACAGAAGGAAATAATCTAAAGGAAATTTACTAAATTCTTTTATACAACAAAAGTGTCCAAGGGTTGTTTGATGTGATGTGGTACTCTCATTTGTTCTTCCATAGTAAAAATAAAATATATTACAGCCTTTAAAGTGACCAATTAAGTATAAAGAATAATATTTTTATTCAGTAATTAGATTTTTTGAGCAATATAAAAAACGATATCCTGCTAAATAAAAGCTATGACTCACAGAAAGGAAGGAGTCCTTAGCCATCTGCCGCCACCTGGTTGGTTGGGAAACACATCCTCCAGAAAGAAATAAACATGTCCCACTGCAATGCCTTGCATTATTAAAAGAAAAAATACATTAGCTTACTAAACTCATCTCTAAAAACAAATTTATTGAAATAAAAAAAATCAGATTTCTATTTAAAGAAACCTGCCAAGCGCCAAATGTTGTTATGTTCCCGAGATGCGCATCAATGCAGGTGTTTGCATAAACAAAATAATAAATACCTAAAAGATCCACAATGATGGAGTTGCCCAGCAGCAGGGAGAATCCCATGAGCACCCAGGGAAGGAAGGGCGCCTGGAAATTCAAAAGGCCAAAGAAATTCATGCGTACGTTCGGATTCCTTCTGCTCCATATGTACACCAGCATAATGGTGAACGCTTGGCCCAAGAACACAAGATTTACAAATGTGCCAAATATCTGCACACCTATTAAGAAATATATAATCGTATTTGGGCATACATTTAGGTGAACAAAAGATTTTTAAAGAAACATTTACATGCATATACATAAATAAATACATATATATTTTTATTTAGATTTTGGATATTTTATATTATATATAAAATAAAAACTATACATAAATAAAAAAAATATTTAATTTATACATGCATATGTGCATTTATATAATATTTAATAATTACACATAATAAACACAAATTTATTAAGCAAACACAAACTTTTCTTTTGTTTGCGATTAATCGCAATTAATCTTTTGGCAACCCTAGTTAAAATATAAGGCTTGGTTGGTTTATAATTTTGGCTACGTGTTTGGGCCTATATGCATATAAACAAAAGATTTTTAATTAAGATGACTTGAAATAAAGGAAACCCACTCTCTGTATAACAGCTGTTGTGCTACTGCTAGAAGGGAGGGTTCTCCTAAAGTTTGTTTTTGCATAATATACGTGTGTGCGCTCTGTCTGTAATTATTTTGTATATATAAATACACACACGCATGCCGGTATGTATTAAGTAAGGGATAATGTAGAGGCAGCCGGTAGTTATTGGGAAATAAGCCCCGACAGTGTGATCAGGACCCGACGCGAAGCGGAGGGTCTTGTATCACACTGAAGGGGCTTATTTCCCAATAACTACCAGCTGCCTCTACATTATCCCGCTTATTACACGGCTACTTGCCACATAAGAAAAAAACCGGACATTAATATGAATTTGAAACATTTTATTGGCATATTTGTTTTAAATTAACATTTTTATCCTTCCGCGAAACTTTGCACAGATGCATAAAATGATCGTATACCTTATTAAGATCCTCTGCTTCATACTTGTCTGTCTCCATTTTTTCTCTTTTAGCCAGTCTTTGAGAAGTTTTAATGCCCATTCTGTATTTTTTTATGTGTTGGCTTCGTAGCTGTAATGCTCTTTTTTGTCAAGTTCAGTCTCAGTAAGCTCTCTGTGTCTTGTCGTGGTTGTCCAGTGTTTGTCACAAGATGGCGCCAAACAGATTAAGATCTTATTGATCTTTATTGGCGCGGAGCGATTTTACTCGTGCAAGTAGTCCGGCTATGCGTTATTAATTTGGAGCGGTTATTATTTGAAAAGAATGAACCTGCAAATGTCTCAACCGACCAATCAGAATCAAGCATTCCAGAGAGCCGTGTAATAAAGAAAATTAACATGTATATTTTAATAGAGTTTTTAATCTTTTGACAGCCATAGTTAAAATATAAGACTTGGCTGGTTTATCATTTTGGTTACCACTTTTCTGAAATGTCCTTATTATTTTAACGACTTTTTTATTATTCCAAATATGCAATAATAAACAAACGGATATAATTATTTTTAAAGATTTTCTTCAGGAATTAGTGATTTAATTTTGATGAAAATATTTTTTTTTTTTACAAAAATAGGCTTCATTTTAATATTCAAAATATAGCACATTTAAAAGGTGAACATTTTATTTATTCATTTGAAAGGTGGATAAATAGAAAAAAAATATTGCAAATATAATGCTCACTAGTAAGTATTGGGACAAAAGGGAAAAACTGCTCTGTTTGCTGTGGAGTCAAGAAATGTCTAAACCTTAGGGGGACATTTCACAAACTTTTTTAAGATGTAAAATAAATCTTTGGTGTCCTCAAACTACGTATGTGAAGTTTTAGCTCAAAATACCATATGGATAAAATGTGCCGTTTTGGGTAATTCCTTTAAAATTAAAAAAAAAATAAACGGCAGTGCTTTGTTTGGATAGTGCAAATTAAGGGGTGGTATTATCCCCTTCTGACATCACAAGGGGAGCCACATTTCAATGACCTATTGGTTTACTAAAACTAAGTTACCAGGTTGATCTTTTTCACATTTTCTAGGTTGATACAAGCACTGGGGATCCAATTATAGCACTTAAACATGAAAAAAGTCAGATTTTCTTCATATGTCCCCTTTAAAAGATACATAGGAGTCAAAAGTACAGCATTGGGACAGTATTTCCCAATACTTATAGAGGGCACTGTAAGAGGACATATTCTTGGCTGGTTTTGTGATATTCTTTCAGTGTGTAAATATGCCTGCATAACAAATATTTGAAAGTCCCACACCAGCAATTCAACACAAAGTTAAAGGATACAGTCATGAGAAGGCCACCGAAGAGAAACATAAAGACAAAGTCAGCGGTCCTGCCTCTGAAGGAGCCCTCCTCCAACATCCGACAGTACCGGTACCTGTGGCGCTCAGATTAAGGAACATAACCTTCATAAACAAAAACTTCAGCCCTCATACATACACAGATTGGATACATTTATTAACTGGCTACAAATGAATAATATTATAATAAGGAAGGATACAAAAATATCATGTTGAATAAGAAGTTGAACCCAACCGGACCGAAAAACAGGAAGTTGGTTATTAACCGCCATACCTGTCCATGAGAAAATATTTGGAATTACTTTAAGAAAAAAAACAAGATATTGTTTATTATATTACACAATGAGTAGGACTAAAATCAAACCAACACTTACCTGATAATTCTTTAATATTAAGTCTGGGTTGAAATAAAGCTGAAAAGGTGTGATGAGTTCTAGTTGCTGTAAACAAAAAGTTAACATTACCATCAAGTAAGATGACATATTGAACATGTTATAGATAAACAGGTTATTTAAAACAATTACTGAACCTAAAAAGTTTCTGATAGCATCACTTTGAGGTTTAACTATCAGTGCATGGCAGTTCAATGGATGTAACGCAGGAAGCAACAAGCACACTAGACTGTCAAACTAGAAGCCAAACTATTTGACGCTTAAACACAAATATCTATCTCTTCAAACAGAAATAATTAAATTAAGCTTTCTGTGTTCATATGTACTGCTAACGCCAGGGGATGCCAGCCCTGTTTTAACGGTACGTGGACGTAACCTCGAAACAAGCAGCGTTTAAAACTCATTTAAGAATGAAAGAATCATGTATTTTACTCACCACGGCAGCTGTTGTGAGTACGCAAGCGGTGGTATAAGCTCTGGTAACGATAGGAATCTGTAAATATTCCTGTCGGATTGTCTGGTAAGCCATTTTTGAAGCGACAGCGGCGCTTCCGGCACCTTCCTGACACGTCATTGACTCTCCGAGCGAATGAGGGCGGTCATTTCAGCACTCGACGTTTCTCATTCGCCAGGACTTGAAAATCTTCTGTCTCTGATTGGTTATTCGAGGTGTCAATCATTAGAATTTCCCAGGCAATGAACGTATGGCATTTTTCTATTGGTCGCCGAAAGTTGTCATCAGACGTGTGCAAATTTTGGAGTTTATTTTAAAAGCCGATCAAACAACAATGAAACAATAATGTGGTAATTTTTAAAAAATGCACAAATCATCGATTTTACTCGATGCTGGATTAAATGTCAAAAGGGTTACACTATTAATATTTATACGCATTTTTCCTGTACGCTCCTGATTACTAGGGGCGCTGTTGTGCACGTGTACGTGCGTGTACTGACACACGAAGAGGATTGAAATGCGCGCGGGTTACCGAGATGACAGAAAGTGAAGGTAAACAACATATTCTGCTTTTTTGGCCTTTTATATTAATTACAACCCACTTCTAGACGATTTTGACATTAAATATACAGAGTAAAACACTTTTGTCTTATGTTTTGTCGTTTAATGTTAAACTAAACGTTTTAGCGTAACATTAAACGCGGTTTTCAGTAACTTGTTGACTTGTGTTCAATTTAATTCAACTAATGTTATTGCTATAGCGATTTTTTTTTTTACTGTTTTGCATTGTTGTAAAGCAGCTTAACATAAAAGCGGTTACAGAACAAACAATAAAAACGTATGAATCAAAAAATCCAGTTTACGTTTGTTTGTATAACGCTTTGTTTCATTGCTTCAAAGCAGCTTTAACGTTACAAGAAAGACGAAAAAAAATAAAAACAGAAAAAAAAAACAAAGAAAATATTTAATATATTTATCATATATAGTAGAAAATGTAAGTTTTAGTATTAATGCTAAATTTATTTTCATTATAAATAGATAATCTAATGGGGGGGAAAAAAGAAAAGAAATAGTACAAATTAAAGATTATAGGAAGGTTGTAACATATATCTAATGCATCCTATTTTTATAGGATATATATTAGATCTTGTACATAATACAAGCTGTAAAATAATAGTAGGGTTGAGACCAATATATTCATAGCAGTGTATGTGTGTCTCTTAATATATTGTCACATAGTGAATACTAAACTTGTACCTCATTTGTTTCTAGTTTCACAGGGATCTGAATCCCTTCAGCTTTACGAAGCGCAGTTCTTCGGCTTCACTCCTGAGACCTGCACTTTACGAATCTACAATGCTTTTCGGGACTCCCTCAACCACATACTGGTCGCTGTTGAGTCCGTGTTCGTTAAAAGGTTGAGTCCAGGACAGGAGCCTTCGGCAGAGCTCCGACTGACGGCTCGAGAGAGCACCCAGAAACTGCGCCGGTTCCTCCAGGAGCGCTTTGAAGTCATGTTTCAGCGCATGAAAGGGATGCTGATGGACCGCGTTCTCAACATTCCTCCCAATGTCCTACTTCCCGATGACCAGCTTCACCAGAAATATCCTGAAGGCAAAAAAGACCTCATGAAGCTGCAGGGCTCCATCGCAAAACTGCGGCAGGCTTATGAAGCAGACGTTTGCGCCAAGCAAGCGCTTCTCGCTGAGCTTGAGGAGCAGAAGGAGACGCAAAAACAACTGGATGAGGTCCTGAGATGGATAGAGGAGCTGCGTGTCTCGTGGAGACGGGAGGGCATGGGAAATGTCCAAGACAGCATCCGGTACATGATGGAGACTGTGGGCCAACTCCAGGATGTTATGGGAAAGATTAGCAAGCAGAGTAAGGAACTGGATAAAGTTTGATGGTTTACACAATGCTTGATGCTTTCAAGGAACAATCATACAAATAAGTTTCTGGTTAGAAGTAAGATGTATTGACATGATCTATCCACCAGGGGGAGGTGGTGTGCAAGTGAATAATGCGAAGACTAGTACAATTGCATTATCATACAGATGGCGTTGTCAGTCCAGGTTCAAAGCAATACATTTGTAATCAGGGGATTTTCCTTGGTTGTTTAATATGAGGTCCATCTCTCCCATTTTCAGTCACTGGGTTTTCCCATTTATGATTTGATTCCTTTGATGTTCAATACAGTCAGGTCTACATTAGATTAGACCAAATTTAACAGGCCCAGGTCTTTTCAGCCTGACTGTCTTTACACCTAAACATCAAGTTTTGGAAAAGTCTTGATGAGTTTAGAGGATAAAAGTGTCAAGTTCACATTGAGATGTACAGTGCCCAATCGCTCCCCTGAAGTGGAGGGTCTAAAGTTTTTGTCTTTTAAATACGCTATTTAAAGATTTTAAGAGTCAGCTCAAAAGTAGAAATTTAAGGATTTTAGATCTTGTTTTGACCATAACTGTAAATAACAATAAAACGATTTTGTGTTTTTATTATGAAGCTGTTTTGTGCATGAACAAAATCATTAATACGTGCTGTAAGAAATTTGTATAAAAAATGTATTTTGTTAACACTTTTATTAAACTTGAACCCAACTTTCATACAAAGATAGGTTCAAGGCTACAAGTAGTATGTAAATACTAGGGATGCACCGATAAGATTTTTTGGGGCCGATACCGATTTAAACAGCCAACTTCTGGCCGATACCGATATTAAACACTTGTATACAGTCTATTATCTAGTTTATTTCTGCATCAAATTATTTTTACTGAACATGGATTGGATCTGATTAACATTCAACTGACCAACATAATAAGAGAGGCACAAATTAAGCTAAAACAAATATAATAAGACAGCATGACAACCTTCAAAGGTGTTTTTTGCTATTCAGCATTTATTTTATTAACAACATTAACTCATTTTTTGCATATAATGGATTTCAATATGCAGTTAATAAATAAACAATCGGTATCGGCCTTTCTCGTGCTATTGCCGATATGCCGATGGTTTCAAATTCATCAAAAATCGGCCGATAAATATCGGCGGCCGATACATCGGTGCATCACTAGTAAATACATTTTTAGCAGATTTTAGTTTATATTCATAGTGTCTTAAAATAGCACAGAGAAGTACACTTAGATATCTTAAGAACAGCTTATGAAGTACAAAAAAAGTATTAAAGGGGACATTTCACTGACTTTTTTTAAGATGTAAAATAAATATTTGCTGTCTCCAGAGTACCTATGTGAAGTTTTAGCTTAAAATATCATATAGATAATTTACTATAACATGTTAAAATTGCCACTTTGTAGGTGTAATCAGAAATGTGACGTTTTTTGGGTGTGCACTAAATTTCTGACATCACAAGGGGAGCCAAATTTCAATTACCTATTTTATCACATGCTTGCAGAGAATGGTTTACCAAAACTAAGTTACTGGGTTGATCTTTTTCACATTTTCTAGGTTGATAGAAGCACTGGGGACCCAATTATAGCACTTAAACATGGAAAAAGTCAGATTTTTATGATATGTCCCCTTTAAGTGCAAATCTAGTGCGTGAAAATAGGGAAGTCAACCAATTTATTTATTTATTTTATTACAAAAATCCTAGTAAAACATCCTTGAAACAATTTCCATAAGGAATAATATGACTTTTTTTTAGAGTATATATAAAGGGATAGTTCACCTCAAAAAGATAATTTCATCATTAATCACTTTTTATGATAAAATTATAATTTTGGGGTGAACTATCCCTTTAAAGGATTGAACACGAATGAAGATATTTTGAGGAATGTTTGAAAACAAACCGTTCATGAGCTCCATTCACTTCCATAGTATTATTTTTCCTACTATGAAAGTGAATAGGGCTTATGATTGGTTTGTTTTGTTTAAAAACATTTCTTAAAATATCTTCTTGTGTGTTCAGCAGAACAAAGAACTTTATACAGGTTTGTAACAACACGAGAGTGAGTAAATGATGACCGAATTTACATTTTTGGGTGCACTATCCTTTTAAGATACACATTATAAGCAAAAACGGCATGGCTGTTATTTAACTATAGGAACAAGGCCATGCCACTCCTCACTTAATTTCAATAAATGCAAGATTATGTTTATTATTATTATTTTTTTACATTTAAAGGAGACATAGAATAAAAATCTGACTTTTTCCAAGTTATAATTTGGTCCACAGTGCTACTATCAAACTAGAAAATTTGAAAAAGATCAACCCAGTCCCTTAGTTTTGGTAAACCATTCTTTGCAAGCATGTGAAAAAATAACAGTAAACATTTGGATCCCCTTGTGATGTCAGAAGGGGATCTTCTTATAATAATACTGCCCCTTAATCTCCACTATTCATCCACCACGGCACTGCTCATTTGCATTTTAAAGGACACACCCAAAACAATACAAATCTTTGCTCAACCCTACAAAGTGGCGATTTTAACATGCTATAATAAATTAACTATATGGTCTTTTGACTTCACATAGGTAATCTGGGGACACCAAAGATTATTATTCATCTTATAAAAGTCTTGTGAAATGTCCCCTTTAAATGTGTTGACGTTTATGCTTCAAGCAAAAAAAAAAACCTCAATAAAACTGCATTTATTGTCTGGAAACAAAAATAAAAGTCAAATCTTGAAATGATCAATAATAAAATATATAACAGTAAGGTTATGGTTTACTGAATGTGATTTTTTTTTAAATATCCTTTATATCATTTTTTTCCCTGTCCAAGCTTGAAATCCCCAAGGATTGTGCTATTCATATGTAAAAATGAATCATAGCTTGGAAAGTGCAGAATTCTGATTTGCTTGAGGGCATGCATTAAAACAAGGTCTGAAAGACGTGCATGAGACAGTGAAAGATTGGCTAGCATGAATTATGACATGGAACGGAGGCGAGAGAGGCACTCCGACCTGTCCGGCTCCACGTCTGCTTCTTTCATCACTCATTAAAGGCGTATATTGAGAGCAGCTGGGGCGACACGTCAGGCTGGACGGTGGCATCACAATCCAGACAGACGGCCCTCAATCCCCCCACAGTGCCATGTCAGATTACTGGGGTCTACCAATAAGCACCTCTTATCTCCACACAGACACAGCACTAACAAGCTGGAGTCAAAAAGCCCGGCCTGAGCCTCGAGATACCGAGGTGATGAGTTATTAGAGAACATCAGAGTGGAACCAAGCTAAATTTAATAAGGTTAAAGCTGCGATCTGTTGATTAAGACCGATTGACTACATTTGCACACACCGAAACCCATAAATGTCACTGTCAAACAACACAAAAGATTGAAAGATTGAGTTTTAGTATGTGTGCAGCAGGTCAACAAAGAGGCTTTATGTTACTACTTGACATTTGACTCGGTTCACATTCAAAGAATCTTATAAGGAAAGTTCGTTTTTTTTTAAAGTAAATATCAAAGGTTATTTCATCTCTTGACCCTAACGACATAAGAAAGTACTGCAGTGAAGAATAAATAAAATATGCACTTCTGCCTTGAGAACGCCCGACCATGAGCATGAAAGACTCCACCAGAGGCGAACGAGCTTGAGCGTATGAAGTTCAAAGCTATTTTTTATTCTCTCGTGGTACAAATGGGGAAAGAGAAAACGACCGAATCCGTTTCATTTCGCTCTCAAATAATTATATGAAACTTTTGCTTCCCTCTCGGTTCATGAATACCAGATAATTGCGCGAGGATTCGTGAGGCGTAGGTTCTGCCGCATTAAAACTTTAGTATGTTTTAAGGTAAAATCAGACTGGGCGAGACATTATAGCCGAGCGGCTTATGCAAGGAATCAATAGAGAAAGGCCTGCTTGCAACAGCAACTTTACTTCATGCTGTCAGAATAAATCAATTCTGCATATAGATTATCTATGTGTTTAAATCCAGGGCAGGGTTAAACACTTATGTAATTTTTAATCCGTACAAGTACTATCAGAAAGAAGGGCCAAAACATGTGTCAATGTTCATATTAGTACCTATATTCGAGTTTATTAGTACCTCAAAGATACATTTTGGTACCAAAAGTATGCATATCTTATGGTACATATTATGACCTTTTTAAAGGGTACTGCATCGTGACAGTGGGGTACATATAGTATTTTGGCCATTTTTTCTGACCAATAATGCATGGATATCTTTGATATTCCCAAATAAGACGATGAAAAGAGGCTATGTGATACAGAGTGTTTATTTTGTTGTACAGTTGAGTTGCTCTTTTGGTGTTGTTAAAATCTTTGATTCACACAGAGCACGGCCTACTTCGTGTCCCAGTGGGTTTGCATCAAACTTTGGGGCTGTTTGAATCATTTGATGCAGGGCTTCAAAGTTACATGAAACAAAACCCCATGATACACTATTGATCTGAGCCAAAAATGAAATTTCTTCCCAAAACGGCACTTTTGAGTTTACTAAAGGTGTAAATGGGATGCTCATATGAAGGGGTCATGAACATGTCTTATGCCTTAATCTGTGATTTTGTGAGATAAATGAGTCTGGATCTGAATTAGGGCAGTCAAACGATTAATCGCGATTAATTGCATACTTAATAAAAGTTTGTGTTTGCATAATATGTGTGTGTGTGTGTATTGTTTGTAATTATGTATTAATACACAAATATATACACTCACCTAAAGGATTATTAGGAACACCATGCTAATACTGTGTTTGACCCCTTTTCGCCTTCAGAACTGCCTTAATTCTACATGGCATTGATTCAACAAGGTGCTGAAAGCATTCTTTAGAAATGTTGGCCCATATTGATAGAGTTGATACAGATTTGTGGGATGCACATCCAGGGAACGAAACTCCCGTTCCACCACATCCCAAAGATGCTCTATTGGGTTGAGATCTGGTGACTGTGGGGGCCATTTTACTACAGTGAACTCATTGTCATGTTCAAGAAACCAATTTGAAATGATTCGAGCGTTGTGACATGGTGCATTATCCTGCTGGAAGTAGCCATCAGAGGATGGGTACATGGTGGTTAAAGGGATGGACATGGTCAGAAACAATGCTCAGGTAGGCCGTGGCATTTAAACCATGCCCAATTGGCACTAAGGGGCCTAAAGTGTGGCAAGAAAACATCCCTCACACCATTACACCACCAGCAGCATCCTGCACAGTGGTAACAAGGCATGATGGATCCATGTTCTCATTCTGTTTACGCCAAATTCTGACTCTACCATCTGAATGTCTCAACAGAAATCGAGACTCATCAGACCAGGCAACATTTTTCCAGTCTTTAACTGTCAAATTTTGGTGAGCTTGTGCAAATTGTAGCCTTTTTTTCCCATTTGTAGTGGAGATGAGTGGTACCTGTTGGGGTCTTCTGCTGTTGTAGCTCATCCGCCTCAAGGTTGTGCGTGTTGTGGCTTCACAAATGCTTTGCTTCATACCTCGGTTGTAACGAGTGGTTATTTCAGTCAAAGTTCCTCTTCTATCAGCTTGAATCAGTCGGCCCATTCTCCTCTGACCTCTAGCATCAACAAGGCATTTTCGCCCACAGGACTGATGCATACTGGATGTTTTTCCTTTTTCATACCATTCTTTGTAAACCCTAGAAATGGTTGTGCATGAAAATCCCAGTAACTGAGCAGATTGTGAAATACTCAGACCGGCCCGTCTGGCACCAACAACCATGCCACGCTCAAAATTGCTTAAATCACCTTTCTTTCCCATTCTGACATTCAGCTTGGAGTTCAGGAGATTGTCTTGACCAGGACCACACTCCTAAATGCATTGAAGCAACTGCCATGTGATTGGTTGATTAGATAATTGCAATAATGAGAAATTGAAAAGGTGTTCCTAATAATCCTTTAGGTGATGTAACAATTAAAGCAAATGTAAATTCAATTACATTGTTGTTGGAAAAGCTGAGAGATATTCATGGCCTCCCAGGCAGCTTTATAATCCCTCCAAAAATCCGGGTGAGGAGCATTTCCACCAGCGAGCCCATCCCTTGGCCTTCTGGCCACGAGCAACAGGGTTGCATTGTGGGAGGGAGAGCAGTCTTGGCATATTCTGGAGGACAGCTGGTGGCAGACTGTTTGTTCTTCTTTAGAACGACAGCCCGGCGCAGTCAGGGAGAGGTCACCTTCTCCACGGCTCCATGGGCTCAGAGAAGCCCAAATCTCCGTGTACGACGTCTTTTATGTTCCTCCGATGCTAAATATAACATATTGGCACCAGGTAGTAAAATACATGCAGAGATGCTGCAATCTTTAACGGTTTCCACAAACACTAAAGGAAAACACCACCTTTTTTTATATTTTACTATCTTCTTACCTCAACTTAGAATAATTAATACATACTTATTTTTTTCAATGCGTGCACTTCATCTTTGTACAGCGTCTCGTGAATGTGTTAGCATTTAGCCTAGCCCCATTCATTCCTATGGCTCCAAACAGGGATGAATTTAGAAGCCACCAAACACTTCCATGTTTTCCCCAACAGTTAAAGACGAGTAGTTATACGAGTTAGTATGGTGGCATAAAATAAAACTTTTGTTTGGAGCCATAGGAATGAATGGGGCTAGGCTAAATGCTAACACATTAAAGCGCTGTACAAAGATTAAAAGTGCACGCATTGAAAAAAGATAGGTATGTATTCATTCATCTAAGCTGAGGTAAGAGCATAGTAAAATATTGAAAAACGGTGGTGTTCGCCTTTAACATCGAATGAAAAGATATCTATTTCAGCAACATCTTTAAAGGATTAGGAAATGTTGTGTTTGAATAAAATATGAAGATGATGGTGTTCCTTTCTCTGTTTGCTTTGATTTAAGACACTGAAAAGTCAGCATATCTGGCCATCGGCATATGTTGTGCTTTGGGTGTTCTCCAGCTTTGGATGCTAGTGTCCCAACTAGTTTGCCAACTAGGCCACCTTGATCCAACGGGTCATTTTCACAAAACTCTGACATTTGTGTGCTGTACAAAATTACTTTAGCTGGAAACAATCCTTAACCAGCAAGACCAGCATCACACCAACACCAGTCAGCATAAAGTTTCAAAAGAGCAATAATACGGGTGTGGATGTGAATACGTACACCTCTACCCATCAAAACAATACCGGGGAGGGCCAACGGCAGTAATGGGCAACTCTAAAGAGGTTTGGGCTCTATTGAGGGGTGTATAGAGCAAAATCCTGCTGAACAAATTATCCTTCTTCAGACATAACAAAGGACTCTTAATGACAACCCTACTGGCACCCTTCCAACAAGTACGAAGCAACACAAAGCGTAGGACAAGGGGGGGGGGATGGAGGGGGCACAAACGTCTGTCTGAACATTAGTGAAAACGAAATCACATTTGGTTGGTTTATTTAATGTGGATTTACACATTTCTTTTGTGTATGGATGTGTGATAGAATTGGGTGTGTTGGGTGGAGTAGGGTCTTTGTTCAAATTTTAAGATGGTGGTCTGTTACTTAAAATTAGCTGTGAGGATTCTTAAAGCAAAACATCAAAGCAAAACTATCCCTCGCAACAACTGGCTGTCTCCTACTTAATAGTTTTCATTTTTGCATGCTACGCTCTGCATGCACATGTATAAAGGCCAAAGACCCATCATTTTGAAACTTAGAAAAAACAATTATGTCAACAATGCAATGCCTTCAGGCCGATACCATCTGTAGAATTATGGCATCTAGTGGAAGTCATTTTAAGACTTGCCCTACTTAGGAATGATAATATATAGCAGCCAATACCATCTAAGCTATGTGGTTTGGGATAAAACCAAAAAATAAAACAAAGTTGACCAGAAGTATTTTTCTGATACTGTATGTACAGAAAAAAAAACGCTGCATGTTTAATCATGTTAACTAGTACACTTAAAAAAAAAAACTGGTCATAAAAATAAAATACTAAATTAATGGGGTTAATGTTTGGAACAAACAAACAAATTTATGCCAAAGAAAACAGATTCGGTTTTGAGAAACTCAAGTCTAAATCACTTAAAGGAAAACACCACAGTTTTTCAATATTTTACTATGTTCTTACATCAACTTAGAAAAATAAATACATCTTTATTCAATGCATGCACTTAATCTTTGTACAGCGCATTGTGAATGTGTTAGCATTTAGCCTAGCGCCATTCATTCCTTAGGATCCAAACAGGGATTAATTTAGAAGCCACCAAACACTTCCATGTTTTGTATGGTGGCACATAATAAAAAGTATTTGATGGCTTCTTAATTCATCCCTGTTTGGATCCTAAGGAATGAATGGGGCTAGGCTAAATGCTAATACATTCACGACGCGCTGTACAAAGATTAAGTGCATGCATTGAAAAAGATAGCTATGTATTAATTCATCTAAAAGGAGGTAAGAACATAGTAAAATATTGAAAAATGGTGGTGTTTTCCTTTAAATGTTTCGCATTTACTTTTTATTGGGCATGAAACAAAGAAATTTAATACTGTAGTATTTTTGTAACTTAATGGCAAACACTTTTAACATGTGTTTTGACATGTGTGAAGTCATTTTTGTGTCAGAACTTCAGACATAGTTAGGCCGTAAGTCTTTCATCTTGTATTTTGTCATTCACATCATTTTTTTAACAAAGCATATGCACTATAATATGTCAGTAATTTGATTCATGTCATCTACTGCTCGGCTGCCTCGGGTTACACAAGTTTGAAATAATTTTGTCTGCTACATTTTTCCAGTAATTAAAACATCACTGTAATTAAGATTAAATTAGATTACTGTTATTAATTTGTCCAAGCATCCCTAGTAAAACACATTTTGAATTGTTATACTAAATTAATCTATTACAATTAAATCTTAACTCAGCAAGCACAGACGAGGTTGGTCAGCATCAGTGTTTCAATTAAATGAATCCAGAGTAGCAAACAAAGGTATCCTGAATAAAATTTGTTTTGTCTTTTGGTCAAATTAAACGTATCTCACAAAGCAGGAGTACACAAAATTACTGTATATAGGACTAATGTCTGAGTGTGTTGAATTTGAACTGCATTTGAGTAAATTCCCTCATCCAGGCATTTCATTTCAGATCCCATCCTAACATCCTTAACTCTTTAAATGTGCCAAAGGGGGATTTTCACAGCAATGCCATGGAAACGGGCATCCTGAAATGGGAAAGGTTCTTATTATTTATCTTTTAATATTTGAAGAGATCAGATGCAAAGCCCTCTAAATAGTGCATCTGACATGTTTTCTTTTAAATGAGCATTTACTTTTATCAGGCTCTGATGTTTCGGTTGAGTAATTTCACTTAAATGGCAATAAAAAGGTTATTAGTCAGTAATTGAAATGCCTTATTTTCACAAATGTCACTTTAGTCATTACATTCGATTTTAACAAATGTGTCTGTCTTTCGCTGCAAAACCCTCTAAGTGCATGCAATCTTTTTTGGCAAAAAACTCCACTTCTAAAAAATATCTACTTCTTAGGACAAGGATTTATTAAACAGTTGCAAAATCACTAAATGTTTGTCTTTCGCTGCAAAACCCTTTATGTGCATGCAAGCATTTTTGGCAAAAACCTCCACTTCTTAAAAAAATCTATTTCTTAGGACAAGACTTTATTAAACAGTTGCAAAATAACTTAATGTTTGTCTTTCGCTGCAAAACCCTTTAAGTGCATGCAAGCTTTTTTGGCAAAAAACACCACTTCTAAAAAAATGTACCTCTTAGGACAAGACTTTATTAAACAGTTGCAAAATCCCTAAATATCTGTCTTTCGCCGCAAAACCCTTTAAGTGCATGCAAGCTTTTTTGACAAAAACCTCCACTTCTAAAAAAATTTACCTCTTAGGACAAGACTTTATTAAACAGTTGCAAATTACTTAATGTCTGCCTTTCACTGCAAAACCCTCTAAGTGCATGCACACTTTTTTTGGCAGAAACCTCCACTTCAAAAAAATCTACTTCTTAGGACAAGACTTTATTAAACAGTTGCAAAATCACTTAATCAAGCTTTTTCTCACTTCTTACAAATATCTACTTCTTAGGACAATACTTTACCAAATCGCTAAATGTCTGTCCTTCGCTGCAAAACCCTTTAAGTGCATGCAAGCTTTTTTGGCAAAAACCTCCACTTCAAAAAAAATCTACTACTTAGGACAAGACTTTATTAAACAGTTGCGAATTACTTAATGTCTGCCTTTCACTGCAAAACCCTCTAAGTGCATGCAAACTTTTTTTGGCAGAAACCTCCACTTCAACAAAAATCTACTTCTTAGGACAAGACTTTATTAAACAGTTGCAAAATCACTTAATGTCTGTCTTTCACTTCAAAACCCTTTAAGTGCATGGAAGCTTTTTTCCACTTTTAAAAAAAAATCTACTTCTTAGGACAAGACTTTATTAAACCGTAACAAATTACTAAATGTCTGCCTTTCACTGCAAAACCCTCTTAGTGCATGCAAGCTTTTTTCCACTTTTTAAAAAAAATCTACTTCTTAGGACAAGACTTTACTAAATCACTAAATGTCTGTTCTCCACTTCTACAAAAATCTACTTTTTAGGACAAGACTTTCACTGCAAAACCCTCTTAGTGCATGCAAGCTTTTTTCCACTTTTTAAAAAAAATCTACTTCTTAGGACAAGACTTTACTAAATCACTAAATGTCTGTTCTTCGCTGCAAAACCCTTTAAGTGCATGCAAGCTTTTTTGGCAAAAACCTCCACTTCTACAAAAATCTACTTCTTAGGACAAGACTTTATTAAACAGTTGCGAATTACTTAATGTCTGCCTTAAACTTTGGTGAAAATCATGAAAAACGCTGGCGCTGGCTGGCAACTTTTTTTAAAAACGCTGGCGGTGAAAGAGTTAAACAGTTGCAAAATCACTTAATGTCTGCCTTTCACTGCAAAACCCTCCAAGTGCATGCAAACGTTTTTTGGCAGAAACCTCCACTTCTACAAAAATCTACTTCTTAGGACAAGACTTCATTAAACAGTAACAAATTACTAAATGTCTGTCCTCCGCTGCAAAACCCTTTAAGTGCATGCAAGCTTTTTTGGCAAAAACCTCCACTTCTACAAAAATCTACTTTTTAGGACAAGACTTTCACTGCAAAACCCTCTTAGTGCATGCAAGCTTTTTTCCACTTTTTTAAAAAAATCTACTTCTTAGGACAAGACTTTACTAAATCACTAAATGTCTGTTCTTCGCTGCAAAACCCTTTAAGTGCATGCAAGCTTTTTTGGCAAAAACCTCCACTTCTACAAAAATCTACTTCTTAGGACAAGACTTTATTAAACAGTTGCGAATTACTTAATGTCTGCCTTTCACTGCAAAACCCTCTAAGTGCATGCAAACTTTTTTTGGCAGAAACCTCCACTTCTACAAAAATCTACTTCTTAGGACAAGACTTTATTAAACAGTTGCGAATTACTTAATGTCTGCCTTTCACTGCAAAACCCTCCAAGTGCATGCAAACGTTTTTTGGCAGAAACCTCCACTTCTACAAAAATCTACTTCTTAGGACAAGACTTTATTAAACAGTTGCGAATTACTTAATGTCTGCCTTTCACTGCAAAACCCTCTAAGTGCATGCAAACTTTTTTTGGCAGAAACCTCCACTTCAACAAAAATCTACTTCTTAGGACAAGACTTTATTAACTCTTTCCCCGCCATTGACGAGTTATCTCGTCAATTAAGAGAAAACGCTTCCCCGCCAATGACGAGATTTTCCGTCTTTCCGCAATACCGCTATTATCCACTAGGTGGCGCCCTTCCGCAACTTTTTAAACCCGGAAGTATTGCCCTATGGCAAGCTGCTGCATGTCCGTGTCTGTTTTAAAGATCGCTCTGAATGGGATCTCTATGAAAAGTCCGTCATAAAAATGGAATTATCAATGCTTTTTGCTCAAAATATGGTGTTTTTGCAAAAACCTACCCATATTCAAAAGCTGATTGCAAAAGAACCTCTAAAGGTAGGATGAAACGGTTTTTTTTGTTTGAAAGCAGAGGGTCTGTTCTTTCATTTGGTATATTGTATGTTTATATATTTAAAGAAAAACATTTTCTGGAAGGCATTAAACTTTGGTGAAAATCATGAAAAACGCTGGCGCTGGCTGGCAACTTTTTTTAAAAACGCTGGCGGTGAAAGAGTTAAACAGTTGCAAAATCACTTAATGTCTGCCTTTCACTGCAAAACCCTCCAAGTGCATGCAAACGTTTTTTGGCAGAAACCTCCACTTCTACAAAAATCTACTTCTTAGGACAAGACTTCATTAAACAGTAACAAATTACTAAATGTCTGTCCTCCGCTGCAAAACCCTTTAAGTGCATGCAAGCTTTTTTGGCAAAAACCTCCACTTCTACAAAAATCTACTTTTTAGGACAAGACTTTATTAAACAGCTGCAAAATCTAAATCATCAAAAGATGAAAGTCAGAATTGAAAATGTAAAACTTAAAAAACTGCACCACACATAAGGGGTTGTATTCAGGCTCAAGTACTCACAAGGGACCCACGTTTAACATTTAGCGGCTTTTGCATCTGAGCCCTATTTTATGGAACTTTGTAGCGTTGAGCAATTAAATAACCTTTAGTTTTAAAAGTGTGTGTGGTGTCCCCAATTCAAATTATTTGAATGAAATTTCAACATTCAACATAAAAGAGACTCCATAATTCTGTGTAGCCTGAGCCTAATCTATGCAGACCTATTGTATGCAAAGCTGATCAGCAAACATACTGTTTCTCACCCAAAACACAGTTTGAGGGAAATTCATTATCTACTCTTTATGTTAATGTTGAGACTGTGAATTGCCGTAGCTAATGAAAGTCTTTATCACATTAAGACTCTAAAAAACCATCAAGGCTCACACTAGTAATTTATGATTTATCTTATATGTGAGATTGCCCTAAAGGAAGTATCTAATGAGACCTCCCTACGACCGCATAAGGCCTCCCAACCCCCTAACAAAATGACATTTCTGAAAAGCTGCCTCATTTTGGCGAAGCTCTTATCAAATAAACGCACGAGCCAAATCTGTGGCTGCTAGCTGTTTCTTTCCAATGCAGAAGTCAAGTGACAGATTATGCCAATCTCAAGAAAACACGGACCGTTTTGCCCCCCTTGTGAAGGAGCATGTCTCTCTCTGACAGCAAATGCTATTCACAAAGATGAAATTGTATACAGGGACTTTTCTGCTTGTTGGATTGTCCCCACCTACAAGGATCAAGTATTAACATAACATTTACCAGAGCTCTTTAATGTTGAATCCATGTTAAAGTTGAGCCTGCAGAAAATTTGAAATCCTTTGTTCTACTTTATCCATTCGCAGAACACACAGCTGGTTGTTGACAGGGACATACAAAATGGGACTGCAAAAGATTTATGTCAAAGGAAAGACCAAAGCCGTTTTAAAGACCAGAATATATAAAGACTTGGGGGTGGTTTTCTTTTTTTACTTGATCCAGTATAGCAACCACCTAACAACACCCTAGCAACCACCCGCAGCAACTGCACTGCCCCATCGGGATATCAAAGCAACTCTGTATCATCGCCATGACAACCACCCACATCATGCAAGCATTGTGGGTTTTGCACAGACATGCATTGAAAAAATAATCTAAAATCAAGTTTCCTCTTGCTTGTCCTTCGTTACTTGCAGTGCAAACAAATATATACACAGTATTTGCACATTTGCATGGTTCCCCCAAAAACTGCTGTTTTACACATATTGCTTTTTGGTCTTATAAATTAAATTTTTTGACAGCTGTTGTCTCTCTTCCACTCCCCTGCTCTGTTCTCTTGTCTCCACCCATATAGCAGCTGCTCCCCTCTTATGGGCTACCATGTGAAACTGGCATAAACTATCCATGAAATCAGTCCACGTTTTTTTGCCAACACCCCTATAGCCCTGACTGTCTGCACTGCACTAAGATATAGACACGCAATCTGATAAGCATGATAAAATAAAATAAAGCATTGCACAAAATAGGTTTATCTTAAGAGTTACAGGGTTGATGTTCCAAAAATTTAAGACAAAAACTGATAAAAAAGCACCATGGTAATAATACATTACTGATTTATTATTGGTTAGGTTACCTGAAATATTTTTGTTTTCTTATATAAAAAATGCAAATGTGCAAATTAGTTTATTGTCGACATACAGTCATATCAAGCTTTAAAATGAATGTGCACATCAAAGCTTATATAATTTGATCTGAATTCTGAAATGTTCATATAATAATCTGATGTAGTATCTTAAAGTCTTTGTAAATTCATTTCAGAGAATTGATTCTAAACACATTATAAATACATTGCTTACACAGTGTTTAGTTACACAGAGTTACACAGTAATTTTTGTGTTCATGGTTATGTGGGCGGGGCTAAAATGGCGGCTCGATGACACACTGGAGCCACAGAGCCTGGCCCGCAAGCATTTATTTGTTTGGGGCAGGAGTGGGGAACCCTGGGTCCTGGAGGGCCACTGTACTGCAGAGTTTAGTTCCAACCCAAATCAAACACACCTGCATTTAATTTCCAAGTAATCCTAAAGACTTTAATTAGATTTTTTTATTAGATTAGTGGGAGTGGTTTCAGCGCTGACAGCAGACACGCGCCCATAGTTTGAAATAATAAATAATGCAATAAAATACATATTTATAATTATAAAAATGAAAAAGTTTCATGTCAAAATATAAATGTTTTGATTGAGGCACACTCTTTTCGGAAATGAATCGATTACTCTCCCTAAATAATTTATTTTATAAAACACTGTTGAAAGACGTATTCTTGACTCTAAGACCTTTCCAATGATATATATAGTGTGACATGATTAGATAATTAACATGATAAATATTGAAGTAACGCTCACGGGACGGTGCCAGGTAATGGGTTAAAACATTTCTTAGGAAACTCTAGAAGAGATTTCTGTATTTGTAAGTTTGTATTTGCTCTCCATTTTAATTCATTGCTGTCTAAGAGAAACAATCTTTCTTTATTTTGGGTAAATACTATTACCAGGTTAATTTATGATGATTACCAAAACATATGATGATCATGAAAACTTTCCCTTACCTGTGACAAAAAAATCCCTATGCTTGAAAAGTTGTGCTAGAGTCATCCTATGTTACTTTTAAAGGGCACCTATTATACAAAATCCATGTTTACAAGGTGTTTGGACATAATGGGCCCTGTCTTGCACCCAGCGCAATTGACTTTGTCAGTGACGCATGTATCATTCGTATTTTGCACCGGCGCACAGAGGGTTTTTCCCTCCACAGACGCACGTCGGCAAACTAGGGAATGAACTTGCGCTCCCTGGGCGGTTCAGCGCAAAAAAAGGAGGCGTGTTCCGGCGCAAACCATCCCTGATGCTATTTTGCAGTTTCAAAAAACAATTGCGCCACTGACCAAAAAAAACTAGTCTAAAGTCAGTGGCGCGTTGTTCATTATGCTATTTTAAGGGCGCATGATTGACCATAATGTATAGCGTGCACAACGCGCACACACTTTGCTTATCTAATCTACACAGATGCAACAGTTATTTTTGCAAATCATAAATTGTTAGAATAAAAAATATTAACACATGAGATAAGGGAAATCATAGTGGTGAGCATTGTGGTGATAGTTTTTATTTATTTTGTGAGGCTGCGTTAAAAAATTCTCATGCAAATAACGATTAAAATATTTTCATAAGTTTGTTGTGTGGCTGTTTTACATTTATTTTATGTAAAGAATAATTAAAATGTTTTCATAAGAAACCTTAATGTATGTGAACTTGATTTGTAAGTGTACCTTGCTTGCGTTTCTTGGGTCCGATTTCAAAGCCCCCAAACCCTTTCAGCGGTGAGGGTGGACGCAGCGATGTCCTCTGCTGGCGTCAGGTCCTGTGTAGAGGCAGATCCACCTCCCGTTACACGGCGTGCCCGATTTATGCTGGCAAGCTTGGGATTCCCCCGTCTCCTGACATCATTGTAGCGCTTGGCGCAACGATGGGGATGCCAGCTGATGAGACAATTGTGGCTATTTCCTCTCACGCCTGTTTAACCGACACTGATTTGGGCGGGTTTCTCCCATCCCCATACAAAACAACTTCTCTGTCTTTGACTGCTCTTACAAGAACGTGGGTCTCCTCGGCTGTGAACCGCTCCTGGCGTACGCCTGGTAAATCCGTCATAATAATAGCAACCTGCCATGGAACTTGCGCCCTTGCGTTTAAAGGGAATGTTGGATAGCGTTCTGATTGGTTTATTTGACGTAACGCCCAAACCACACCTACAGTATGAATAATGAACCTCCTTCAGACCAACCCCTTATTGATTTGCGCCTGGCGCAAGAGTTATTTCTCCTGCCGGGAAAATAGCAACAGCGCCCAAGATCCGCCCACAAAGTCACTTGCGCTTTGCGCTTCGCACTTGCGTTTCAGATTGATAAAATAGGGCCCAATGTGTGTTGACAGTGTGTGAACACAACCACCCTATGATGAAAAAAATCCACCCGCTCCTTGTTTTTAATCCTCATCAAACCAATTTAGTCTCATTAGTCATGCCATTTTGATTCTCTTATCAATGTGAGGTCACATTGATAAAGCCCCGCCCACTTACAGTCCTGTATTACCAAAGTATATCAGTTAATCAGATCTATTTAAACTAAAAGCGCTCACTGTATGTTTGTAAGAAAGTAAGGAGCTGTAGCTCATTTGCATTTAAAGGTACAGACATTAAAACAGCGCGTTTTTGCTCCCACCCCACTAGGGGCTTTTTGGACATGCTAAAATATGACCAGTGAGGTATTTTGAGCTAACACTTCACATACACATTCTGGCCACACCTGAAACATATATTACATCTTGTAAAAAGGCCATAATAGGTGCTCTTTACGGTATTATAGAGTGCCATGGGTCAAAAATGTGACTCTGCCTGTAAAAACCAATATAAAATCATCCTACATAATGTAGAGAACATTCAGTGAAAATATTACCTTGATATCGTTAATATCGATGGTCAAATATTGAAATTAATGTTGAAATCAAACCTAATATTATAATTAGATTATCACAAATATGGAATTTATTCTGTACCGTAGGTTTTTTTTAGGTTGTGCTTCATCATCTTATGTTATGTTTGCCGTGAGCAGTGTTGAAGGAACCTGCTACTGTGTCCATTTGATATGCAGCCAACCAAATACTCCATCTGTAGTTTTTGTCTTGGTCATTGAGCCGGTCTAATTTCAAGAGTCTGAATTCTGACTGTGCTCGGTGAGTGTCTGAATGAGATTGAGTATGTAGAGGTGCAGTTCACACGCGTGCTAATGACTGTAATAGCCCGCAGGCCCCTCTGCAGCACTTACAGCTATCATTGCTGTCAGTAGTTCATGGACTGTAATATTAGCCATATTTGTTTGCTGAATTTGTTATCTCCTGGGCTTTATGGCAAACCATGTCCCTGAACAGCTGAGCTCTAATTGCTTTTCTTGCTTGATGCCCACGGCTCGTGCTGGAGGGACAGTTCTGCTGATTTTGTTACCAATGTCAAGTTGGGAAATTGGGGACCATGTCCCCAGCATTTCCCCAGGAGCTTGCGTGTTGACCTGTGCCAATCCTTGTTTTCTTAAAGCAAAAGGGTTTAAACAAGCACCACTACAGATTGTATGTATTGTTAACTGTCCTTTTGTAATTAAATGTTTTGGCTGTTTGTCTTACATAAGTGTCCCATAGGCATAAAAGACCCATATGTTAGGGGAGCAACCATCCGACCATTTTGGCAACACCCACAATGCTTTAACATACAACCCTGACTCACATTGTCTTCAAACATCCTAAGTTATTAAAATCACTAAATTTTGAGTAAACAAGCATGTCCCTCCTTTTGTACCCATATATGGTTAACTGATTTAAATGAGTCTCAAAGGTTATTAAGAACCATTTCCACCTATTTCAAAGCATCAAACTGTGAAAGATCAAGTGTGATTAAAACGCGTCCATACTCCTCATTCTGCCTTATAAATAGCCACCTGGGTCCTTCCAATTTCCTAAAATCGCTCTCAGGACCCCACCAAACCTCACTATTACAAACGTCCCACCCTCTGCTCTTTGCACGTTCAACCAATAAGATTTGTGTATGTCAGTGGTGGTCCCACAGAGTGATTCATTAGCCAAATACAACCACTTTAGAGGCTGCTATGATAACAATAGGTCAACCCAAATGTCTGAAACCACACATATACAAATACTTACACAACTTCATGACAAAACCTCTAGGGACCACCTTGCAATCCTACATCAAATAGTCACACGCATATAAATTGAGATGCACTTATTAGCTCATTTGGTAGAGCATTGCATTACCAATGCGAAGGTTGTGGGTTCGAATCCCAGTGAACCCATATAGCGATAGAATGCATTGAATGAACTATAAGTCACTTAAGATTAAAGGGGACAATTTTACAAGACTTTTAACAATGTAAAATAAATATTTGGTGTCCCAAGAGTACATATGTGAAGTTCAAGCTCAACATATCATATAGATAATTTATTATAAAATGTTACGCCACTTTGTAGGATAAGCACAAATTTGCTGTTTTTGGGGTGTGTCCTTTTAAATGCAAGTGAGTTGATCTCCGCACTAAATGGCAGTGCCGTGATTGGATAGTGCAGATTAAGGGGCGGTATTATCCCCTTCTGACATCACAAGGGGAGCCAAATTTCAATTACCTATTTTTTCACATGCTTGCAGAAAATGGTTTACCAAAACTAAGTTACTGGGTTGATCTTTTTCACATTTTCTAGGTTGATAGAAGCATTGGGGACCCAATTACAGCACTTAAACATGGAAAAAGTCAGATTTTCATGAAATGTCCTCTGCAAAATGTAAAACATCAAAAGAAATGTTCAATATTTGTTGATATTGTGACAAAATAAAATTAAAGGGGGGGGGAGGGGGGGCAAAGCTATTTTATGCATTCTGATATATTAACACTGTTAAAGGCGGGGTGCATGATCTCTGAAAGCCAATGTTGATATTTGAAATCACCTAAACAAACACGCCCCTACCCCAACAGAATCTGACCTTCTTTTGAGAAACCCGCCCCACACATATGCAACCCAGGCAACGATGTCTGTTAGTAGACACGCCCCTTACTGCTGATTGGCTACAAGTGTGTTTTGGTAGTCAGCACCACTCCCTTTTACAAAGTGTTTTTCAAAAATCATGCACACCGCCTTTAAAAAGTAATGTTAAACATAGGCAAAGTGTCAAAAAAGCATGTAGACGTATGAAAGATTCATTAAATGCACTTTGCCAAGGTTCGATTCAGAAATTCATACATAACAATCTTGCTTTATTTCTTTTATGGGCAATTTCAGTGCTGGAAGTACAGTGGAAGTCCTTATATGGGCATTTCAACTGGAATACCGCACACAACATAAAACAAGGGCTGACATGTAATCAATGTCTCCAAAGATGCTGTTGTTTGTGAGGGAAATTTAAGAAAGAAGCCAGAATTATGGAAACGACGGATATAGTTTACTTATTCGGGGTAGCAGCGGCGTTTTGCATTTGTTTGTTTAACGCTGGATTTCGCTGAAATAGGGCAGTCCCAACAAGGTTATAAGTCGCAGGGGGATAAAACAGGATCAGTAAACTCTGTATTTCTAAATTACATTTTCTGTAACAATTGGAAGTCATGCACCATAATAAATATGTGATTGATAACATGACAATTTGTCACACTATAAATGGAAGGTCATTATCCTTGAAATGCATTGTGGGATAAAGGATCTTTAAGAGTACTTATTTTGCATTCTAGACAACTTGGACTTCGAATATTTCCCACCTCAAAATGGAATAAATGTCTGAATTAAGCAACATTAAAAGTATTTAGTAACATTTAAACTGTTTAGTAATTAAAAAAGTGCCATTTCACATTTCATTTGTTTCTGGTACAAATATCTATTTTTTTTAATCAAGACACATTTACTTGAGAAGCAAATTGTCCTGTAATAGATCTTGTTTTCTCAACAACAAAAAAGCTTAGATAAAGAAAACAATATCTGCAAATGTGGTAGGAAATGATTTTATCTCCAACTTATTCTTATTTTAAAATTCAAGTGGGGGAAACTCATATTTTTAAGACTTTATATTTTAGGTAATTTTACTCCTCAAGTAAATGTATCTTGATTTAAGAATTTTAAGGTATTCATATCGGAAAACATGATAAAAATACTAAGAAATCCACTTTGCCTTGCACAAAGTGTGCTGTGTACTGTGTATTTTGGCAAATGTATTAAGTCTCTGTTTTGCGCATCAGGAACTGCACAAATAATGCCAATATAAAGTAGTAGAACAGTATTGTGAAGCTTTAGGCAAATCTAGGAAACACTGCTTAACTCTCACATTTTGCCACATTCTAACAACCACAAAAAATGTCAAATATTCAATGAGAATCCCTGCTCATAGACAATGCCGTAGTAACCTTTCATACCCAGAAGGTTACAGAAGGGGGGTTTGGTCCCCTCTCGGTCAAACTCTCAAATTTCGTCGTAACATTTGGTTGGGGCGAGTCTGACACCCCTGTTGTGACACACACTGCCCCTCAGCCTGTGAAACTGGAGCTGTTATGCATGACAGTCGCTGCCCTCCATGTGCCCTGCCTTATGAGGTGGAGAATCACCAGTCTAATCACATTAACCCACAATCATTAGGTTTTATCTACTTATGTTCAGTGTCAGGAGGTAATAAGGTTGGAAATGGTTTCAATGATGTTACATCCATGCTTTGCCCAAACCAATAGATCTGTTATTATTATTGTGATCAGGAGGAAATCTATTTTTAACAACCAAAATTGCCATTAGACGCAGATAACATGCAGCTACACTGGAAATAACAATAGGAGGAGGATGGAATATTTTTTGTCTTTGTGTCATTGAGAAATGATACCAGTAGATGTCATGTTAGCCTAAAGGGGTGGTGTTGGGTGACGGTGTATCCAGGTGGGGTCTGCAGGTGTTGGTGGGCATGGAATTGAGTCTTTGTACGTATAACACTTTGAGACACACACACACACACACACATAGACCCACACACTGCATCATTACCATAGATCAACATCTGCAGGGCGATTAATAGACTATGAATTAATTTTTTGTTGTTGTTTTTCAACTTCAACTGTCTTTAGTTGACAGAGATTTTATAGGAAAATGTTTTTAAAGGTGCCGTTTTTCGTGATCACATTTTTCAAACTTTAGTTAGTGTGAAATGTTACTATTAAAGCATAAATAATACCTGCAGAATTATAATGCTCAAAGTACAATGCCAAGCGATATATTCTTAAACAGAATTAGCTTTTTAAGGACTTTAGAGACAGCCCTACTTCCCAGGTATATGACGACAATATTCTGAATTTTTAATTAGCCTCCACCTACAGGAATACCAAAAAAGGCTGTCTTTGTCTTTGTCACTCACACAAATTTGTATAAATAGTTTTCATGCCATGGCACGACGCTTGGGGTTGGGGTTAGACTTGGGGTTTGGGTTGCGATGTACTTTTATGTATTGGTTTCTACATGTTTTTCTTCCGCTTTTAAAACTATTCTCGCCTGGAGTTGGGGTTTGGGTTAGGTAAAAAAAAGTAACAAAAAGTGATTCTAACCCCAACTCCAAACCACAATGGTAAGAAAATAGGAAAAAAACACGAGAAAACAATACATAAAATGACACGAAAAACTATTTATAGAAATTTGTGCGAGTGACACAACAAAAAAATTTGTGACACAATGGACACAAATAAATTAATACAAATTTTCGTGACTATAACACGACTTTCCGTGAGATCAGTCTGTTCGCAAACACGTAAAAAAACAGACTACACTCTGGCCTTTTCGGGAACCAAAAATGGTTCTTCTGTGGCGTCACTGTGAAGAACCTTTTGTGCAATTATTTAAAAATATAGATAGCTCTTTCACATTGTGGATGTCTCGCCAATGTAACCCTCATTAATCATTTTATCAGCTTTTTTTACTAGAGCTCTTCAATATGTTAAGCTAGTTTGTCTAACAAGAGAGACATTCAAAATGTTTAGTGTTATGGTGCCTTCAAGAACAGGATTGGGAAACATAAAGTCATGCTATAACATGACAATCTGGCAAAGAAATGTTTTGTTGGAGACAAACAAGTTTTCTGAAAAAAGTCTTTCCAAACAAGTTTTTGACACGTTATATAAGATGTCCTTATTTTCATCCGGCAATAGGGATTGTTAATGTACGTCGACGCAGTGTTGCATTATGGGACGTGGGCGCCATGTTTAGAGGCACCGCCGACCGCTATGCCATTTAATTGTGGGTGTGTTAAGCTAAAACTATGTAAACTTGAAGAAGAACCGAAGAAATTTAGGAGTTTGAAAGAAAAAGAGAAGGGACCCTATCAGGAGAAACTAAGTGCTACGGCCAAAAAACTTTATTTGGACAAATAAACAACAGATCCATATGATTTAGCAGCCCATGACTGGATTACGGATCCAGACGCACTACCTCCGCTCACATATCTGTTATTATTACCTTGTTTTTGGATTGAGTGCATACACTTTGCAGGAGTTTAAGAGCTATAAATCCCTTCAAGCTCATAGTAAGATGACATTCTTCTTTCGGAGTTTTATGACGGTTGGCAAACCAGCTAAAAGATATATGCCATTTACTTACAATGTATACGTATCTTAATGAATCTATAAAAAAAAATCCGTTTTATTCTGTGCAATGAATCAACACATGTTCATAAGATGGCACTTCTGTTCTTGGCCAAGTTATTAAAACAAACAAAATGCTAAATATTCAGCTAACGTTATGTTATTTCAAAGTCACAAGCAGTGGGTTTGAGCAGTTGCATTTAATAAAAAATATTTGTTATAATCGTCAAAATTGTCTAAAGATTTATTTTTATAACTCTTGTGGTTATGTTGATCAGAAATGAATGAATAACGTTACATAATTTACATTTACAAGTTAGTTTGACAGTGTTAGCATAAAAACAAGACAATTTAAGTGGTTCTGCTTTTATTAATCACAAATTACTGAATGACTGAAAATGCAGCAAACACACTCTCGCTGATGCAGGGATTTTTTTGAAAAGTAAAAGTTTTTTCTCCTGATTGCGGCAGGCAAACCACGCGATCCGGCGTCTTTTCATCAGCTCCTCCACCGGCTTCCCCCAAATAAAAGCTGAAAAAACGTATTCCGTTGTTTAGTTTCCTCCCTGAACGATCGTGTGACCTGCTGTGGCAGTTCTTAATCGAGCAGTACTGACCAAACATATCGAAGTTTATTAAAATCTCGACAGAAAATACAAAAACAACCTCCAACACACTAACTCAAATACAGCGGGATAGGAGGCGATCCTGCAAATATGGCGGATTACTCATAATGCCACACGGCGTGACGTCAACTCCACATTCCCTATAGCTTCTTGTTCACACTAAAACCTCAGATCAAAACTGACCATATTTGTTGGTCTCCTCGAATGCAACTTACCACTACATGTTATTTTTAATCTAGACGGAATTTTTTTTCTTCTTCAATTACGCGTTATTAATTCGTAATAATTTGTACAACTACATACATATGATTTTGTACGATTTGCTATTGCCCCTGTGATGTTGGGGTTAGGGGCGGGGCTAGAGGTGGGGTTTCATTATAGTTTATTCTAAAAATATTTTTGTACGATTCACTTCATATGAAATCACGAATAAGCCAACTGGTAAAATATGTACGAATTCTTGTGAAATCAGGCTAAAAATAACATATTTTTAAATAACAACTTTTTTAAATTTCTGTCTGTGACATTTAATATGTGTATGGATTATATGACATAGTTGCTTCTGTTCTACATGGTGTGTGTTTATTTGTGTTTGTTTGCTTTAACCTGTATCACCAGTATGAGACAAACAGATGAGTTTGAAAGATAGACTAACCAGAAAAGACATGTACAGTACAAAGGAAACTAAACAATGTTACTTTGGAAAGGCTATAAGGACATTTACATAATATGCATGTATTGATTTAAGGTGGCATACTATTGCTTACAGTCTTAGAGAAAAGGAGAAGAGTTGTGGACAAGAAGATGGAGAAGAGGATTTGGTAAAAGAAAGAGAGAAGTAGATTCTGACTGACTCATTTTTTTGCCCTCTTTGGTCATATGTGATTTCCCTCCACTGCCCAAGACCACTTTTAAGTTTAGTTTTTGTGGGAAGCCCCTAAATGACACTGACCCAAATTTCCTTTTTTCCACTTTCTGTCAGAGTTTAAAAAATATTAAAAAGTAGTGTGATCTTGTTATTCTTTGCAGTTATTCATTGAAAATCTTTCTGACTGCCCTAGTTTTTAAAATCCAAATTGAAATAAAAAATTAATCTGCTATACCGCATTGTAAAATGATGTCATTGGTTGTGTGTCCAATAGCAACATGGCAAGTTTGGATATAGGGAAATAAAATTGACTTTGAAAGCTAAAGACATGTTTTTCAGTAAAAATTGACCTGATTTTAAGTCTGTTGAATGCCTGGAGAGTATGGACTACTACTTTGTGCTACTTTATTAGTTGTATGTTTAGTTACCTAAATAGGGGCATTCCATTGACTTCCATTGTTTTAATACACAGCTAGTTATCAACCCTACACCCTAACCTTAACAGAAATAAGTCTGCATTTTTTCAATAAAACAACTTTAAAAATTTGTCCCAAACATATGGTTAAGTAGTAGGTACACACACCCAGGTGATAACAACAGAAGTTGTCATCAACATGTAAGCTGACACATTGGGGTTCGCGGTAACCCCTATCCTAAACCGCCTACAACCATTAACAACACCCCTCTACACCAAACCAACCATATTGCTATATTAGTATACCATTGTAATAGTACCAACGTCCAAAAGCACAGCATTTGATAAAACCATGTCGATAAATACAATTTTGAGGCATTTGGTAACAGTTTGTGTGTTTGACTCCAACCCATTACCTTTGTATAGCTAACTCGGCTCTATCAACTGCTACTGAACACTTTCATCGAGGTTTAACGGTTTCATAAGGTGAACCAGTTAGTAAATTTTGTAGTAAGCTACTAATCCTCACCACTCGCAGTAGTCGGACAGTACAATAGGAGCAGACTGGTGCAACTCGACTCCATCTCTCTCTCTCCCTCTCTCTCTTACGCGCGCTCCTCCTCGCCAAAACCCAAACTCCCTCGTCTCGTGCACTACGATTCATTCACGCGCTGGATAGATAACTTCACAAACATGGCTCTGCCGGACACCTCGTTTTTACTCCTTGTGTTTCAACTGTGCGCCTTTTCTTGGCAAGGTAAGAGCGTTTTATAAGTCTTTTCATGTGGTGGAGTTTTTGTTATGTTTTATTTCTGTCAGAAACTTTTCGGAGCAGCGCGCGCGCGTCGTCCATCGCGTTTGTGTGGGATGTACGCGGATGCTTTGGGATGCTGCGGTTAAACAACAACAGTTCTGTGTATAAACTCACAAATTTTTTATGTTTTAAGTCTGTATACGTATTTAAATTGCTATCAAAATACACAGCACGTGGGAGAAGTCCATACATAAACAAATAACGTAGCCTACTTGATCGTGTTCACGTGTAGCTAAACTATTCAGCAAATGAAATATTATCTTGTAGCCTACACAAGGCAAATTATTTTACATATAGAAGAGCATTCTCTTTATTTTACCCTTATATTTTAATTAACAACTTTAACTAACGTTACCCTTAAAAAGCTCGCACGTGTGCTTGCTGCAGGTGGATTACATCACGTAGGCTATTCGAAACAGGCAATTTTTATCTAGTATCAAAGCAAATGTTTATTTAACAATGCATGCAATTGTTACAATCTAAATAGTTTTATAATTAGCCAATTTGCAGTCTCCTCTGGGTATAATGCTATGCTTGAAGTAGTACAGATCACGAGAATGGTGATAAATGCAAGCTTTGTGTCTCTGTTCAGATACAATCTCTTACAGGGCGCTCAAAAATGTGATAATATGAGAGATTGGGGGAATGAATGATATTGCTTTTCAAAATCCAGACATCATATTTCAATGTACTTTGTCTTCTGATGCTTAAAACATCACTGATCATGCGTTTATCTGTGCAGAATAAGCTCTGCTTAGCTTATTCTGAGGTAAACACTGTTGTTATTGCATTAAATTAAGTAGTAGGCTACATGACCCAGACGATTAATAAACCCTTTTCTTGAGGGAACAGACTCAGGATAGACCCCACTGCGTAATCTTAAACCTCTCCATCTATATCTTCCCCTGTCGGGCTGTCTTTCCCCTTTTTGTTTACTACCTGGAGTACTTTCACCTATACTTCTTATTCTTTTTTAAGACAATTTCTATCTGATCCCAGTGTGCCATAATAATGCAGGCACCTGCGAAGGGTGCTAACAAGCCCCTATTTTTCACCTTGTGTTAATGAGGTCTTCTTCACTCCCCCGCAGACAAACCCGAAGCAGTCTGTTCTGGGATTATTGACTGTACACCCCTTTAGATAACAGCCACTATGATTAAGAGGGGTCACCTTGCTCTCCGTGTGCATGAGGGGGGATTTCTCATCCACTGACATTGACATGTCAACATTATAAAGCATAAAGACTGTGATGTAGAAAAATACACATGCACATATAAAGAATATACAGTTAGATTATTGTAGCTCCTCCTATAGTGTTTTTTATAGTAATGGTCATAGGTTTGATGCCCAGGGATCATACTAAATACAATGAACCTTAAATGCACCGTAAGCGTCTGCCAAATGCATGCATTTAAAAATGTAAGAATAATGTTTGGAGAGTCACTATGCTCGTATAGTTTTACACCTGTTTTTGTTAAACTCCAACTGAGGAAGTATTTAATTTACCATGTAAAAATAATATAAGCACTGTCTGTCACATTTAATGAAAACATTACAGAACAATGAAAAATGTATTCATTTCTAGGGCCTGTCAATCAAAAGCATATACCAAACTTGAGTAGAAATAAGGCTGAATTCTTAGGACAGATTTTTACCCCCATTCCATACTTCCCTCAAGTTCAATCTCATATGAGCGGCATTGTGTGCCAAAGATGCCAAGCGTTGGACTTCCTGCTTCCCATAGCAGCCCATGACCCAGAATGAAGAAGATACAATTGAGTGGCTGTTCCTGCTTTGAGGGAATCTTTATGCCTACAATCATGGGTACATCCCCTGTCTATCACTCTTGACAGTGAATGTCATGTTAAAGCCTGTGGGTTACTTGTTTTGGCTTTACAGAAGGTGCAAAGGAGTGATGTCCTGCATGGAGATAATCTGCATTGTTATTATGATGTTCAACCCCAGTAAGTGGATTAGATATTGGCTGAGACGCTAACATAATTCGGTTTAAGAAGTTATTATATGTAACTGTGATTATTTTTAGTATTGTTTCTAAACCAGGGTTATATACAACAATGCATTATGAAATATCAAAGTAGCAGTACTCTCAGACTATATTACATGCATATTTATGCATATTGTGTCATTTGTAGATATGATGATCCACAGCTTCTGTCTCAAACTCACTGATGGGAAGGTTGGTTTGAGTTTGGAAGTTAATTAATCTAATCTAATCTAATTATGGTATACACAGCATTTAATGACTCTTAACCAGCAGGGGGCAGCAAGAAGGAAATTAACTAGAGAAAACCAATCATTTAGCTTGATTGTAAACATGTATAGTGCCTTAAATTGCATTGTGTTGAATGTCTTGGACCTGAATGTTGTTTTTAAAAAGAAGTAGTGGGCAGGGTTAATAAGTTATTTTAAATATGACACCATCTCATTTATGCAAAATAAATATATAAAATAACTTTTTATACTATAGTGAAAACAGATTCAATTCTAAAAAAGTGATTAAGTGGTTGTACGTCATCATGGAGGAAAGTCAGTTTTAAAAGTTATGTTGAAGAATTATAACAGGGAAATGAGTAGAAATGTGAATATTTGGTTAGCATGTTGATTTACGGTGTGTGCCCCTAAATTTTCTGGTTGTGCCCCTAAAATTTTCAGTTGGGGGCCACTGTGCTCCTAGTGAAAAAAGTTAGTCTGGAGCCCTGTATAAGGAAGAAAACTATAAACTTGGTAAAGATTAAAATGTGAGGGATTCAGTTGAAGGAAACGGTTATACCAGGTGTTGACAATTCATCCAGTCATGACAATATTACAAGGAAATACATGAAATATATATGCATCTGTTAGTGTAGAACCAGCTGTGCAAGGTTCATCCCATCAAATCCTCAATAAGTCACTAAGATTAATCAGATCTGAATGGCCCTTTAATTTTCAGCATAGTTCAGCCTTAGATCTTTCATCCGCCAGGTCTTTTGATCACATCCCTGAGGTCATGTTAGCTGCTCTCCATCTTTGTGCAAAGACTTTCATATAGTTGATGAGAGACATAGGCTTGACAGCCACATTATAAGTCACCCGCTTGGAGCACAACCAAAACAATGCCATGAAATTCCTCTGTTCAATGCCCCTATACTGTTCGGTATGAAGGCGACTGAGACATGGTAGTTGAAGGTGTGCCTGTCTCAGACCCACAGGTGGATTTACTGTAGGTTTTTATCTGATAGAGTTTGCTCTTATCAAAGCCTTCTATGCCAATTGTTTCTTTGAAAAGAAGTGGCTTTGTGTTTGTTATCTAGTCTTTATCTAAACAGGGGAATGCACTGAATGTTTTCTATGAAAAACACAGTCTAGCCAAGTTGTGAAAGAAGTCCCACAATAGTCTTAAAGGAAAACACCACCGTTTTTCTATATTTACTACGTTCTTACTTCAAATTAGCTGAATTAAAACATACCTTTTTTAAAGCGCGTAGTGAATGTGTTAGCATTTAGCCTAGCCTCGTTTATTCCTTAGGATCCAAACAGGGATGAATTTAGAAGCCACCAAACACTTCCATGTTTTCCTTTAAAGACTGTAACATGAGTAGTTACACGAGTATGGTGGCACAAAATGAAACGTGGTGATTTTTTAAGCTGATAAAAACTGAGAACTATATTGTATGGCGGAAGAGCACTTATGCTACGTACACACCAAACGCGGGGCACCACCTTACTCGCTCTAGATTACTTGCGGGATCTAACTTCATGTCATGCGAATTTTTCACTCGAGTTTAAGATTTTCATCTTAGGCGAAGACGCGTTTGAGGCAAATAGCGTGTGTTTTTGCTGCAAACGTGGCACCCATATTGCGTCATTCGCATCGCCCCACGCGAGGACTCATCTGATCGTGCCTTTCATTGACTTTATATGTAATCTACTCACGCAAATCATTAAACTCACGTTTGGTGTGAACCCACAGTTAGTTTGCAGCACTTGTTGGACCTCGGCGCACAGTAACATCATCAATCCTGACTACTCCCCCTCTCGCTCAAACTTTTGTCTATATTACTGCGCCCGAGGTCGAAGTGCTAAATGCTAAGTGCTCTTCCACCATACAAATAGTTTTAATGTTTTATCCGCTTATAGGCAGGGTCCATGATCCTTGAAAGCCAATGTTGACATTTGAAATCACCTAAACTGACACGGCCCTACCCCAATAGAATCCTGACCTTCATTTGATAGACCCGCCCCATACATACGCAACCCAGGCAACAATGTCGGTTAGCAGACACGGACCTTAATGCTGATTGGCTACAAGTGTGTTTTGGTAGTCGGCCCGAATCAGAAATCGTGCACTCTGCCTTAAAAACAACTTGTGAAACTACTCATGTAATATTCTTTAAATAGGGAAAACATGGAAGTGTTTGGTGGCTTCTAAATTCATCCCTGTTTGGATCCTAAGGAATGAATGGGGCTAGGCTAAATGCTAACACATTCACAACGCGCTGTACAAAGATTAAGTGCATGCATTGAATAAAGAGAGGTATGTATTAATTCGTCTAAGTTGAGGTAAAAACATAGTAACATACAGAAAAACAGTGGTGTTTTCCTTTAATGTCTGCATTTAGATTGACTGTGGCTTGGATGGATGCCCTGACTTACTTTTTAATTCTGCTCTGGGAAATGTATCAAACTTGCTGTGGCCACATGCATGCGATGGCTTTAAAAGCTGCGATTGTATATTATGATATTTCATTCAACAATTTATGTTTTTTCAAACGCTTACCGGGAAATGCTGTGTGGCATAACCTGCCATAGTAGTGCCATGTTAAGCATAAAAGTTTTGATCCAACTAAATAAATGGAGTAAAGAGGGGGCCTGTTTATCAAAGTCAGATGTGTAGACGGACCACCTTAATGAAGCGTGACAATGAATAACAGTCATCCAAGTGCAACGAAGGGGGTAAAGAATTTACAGTGGACAGATTCCAGCTCTTTCTGCCCCTCTTTCTCACTTTCTCACAGACAGCTTTGTTAATTTAGGGCACTGTATACAAAGTTAAGCTTGTCAGGATAAATTTGTTTCATTTTTTGTGCTGTAGGTTGCACAATAGCAAGAAGTTCATCCAAAAGTTATCCGTCATCATTTAATCCTTCATTCCAAAACAGGTTAGGCATTAATGAAACCAAATGTGCATATCATAACCAAATGTAAAGTGACAAGTTTACTTTAAGTCAAACACACAGAGAGAGAGAGATTGAATGCTTAAGCTACTTTTCTTTTTTGGATCAAAACTTTTTATTGCACAGTACTAACACTAAATTCATTTTTAACAGAAAAATTATCACCTATTAAGATCAATAGCAATTATATGCTCCATTCAACAGTGTTACAGACGCAGCTGTAGGCAGTTTTCCTAATGCCGTTAAAATAAATGGAAAATGCATAGTATGTCCTGATAAACGGCTTAATTTTGTGGCTTGTGTCCCTTGTGAATTTTTAGCTTTATTATTCTGCACGGTTATAACCGGCTTAGCACGCCCTTGAACAAAGCAACATCCGTACGGCCGAATGTCGCCTGCCGTTTTTGGAGAACCCCATCTGTGGGCTACATCAGTGGCCAGGAACTGATTTTGGATCTGGCAGAAATCCCCAAAATGGATTTTGGAAGTCGTCAGATAATGGCTTCTCCAAGATCCTTTCCTAAATCACTGCATCCACCCCCCCTCCCCACACACACACACACCCATCCCAAACCTCTCCGTCTTTATCACCTTACATCTTTCTCTCATTCTGACTCCGTTTACGATAAAATCCTCAGACAGCTGCAAACTCATTTCGTTTTTTCTGGAAGTGAGTTTTTTTTTGCGATGTGTGTGTGTGTGTGCATGCGTGTGTGTTAGTGGGTTGCTCACATTACAGAAATCATTCACCACAATAGTAGCACCTCAAGTCTTCCTGTTGAACCCCATCCCCCTATGGTCATAGACGCCTCCTCCTACGTCTCCCTCATGCCTACATGCCCTTCACAGAGGCTTGGCTACCAGCCCGTTCAGAAGGAGCCCGGAGCTTTAGGCGTTTCATGTGTTTCACTTACAGTACTCCGAAATCTGTATTGATTTTTGCAGACATTCTTGTTATTGTTGTGTTGCTGGTTGCAAGGCTATTCTCAAAGGACGAGTTAGTTTGGCAGGTTTATTGCAGGTTTAAAAGTGATTTGGTTAGTTTATTTTTATATTTTTGAGTGGTAGGGTGCTGGGTTGGTATTGCTGGTTGCCCCGGTGTTGATGGGCAGTCACTAAAGTGTTCAGAATGGGTTTCAGTTAGGGATACAAAACTATCACTACCTATCGGTAAATGTCTTTCTAAGTAATCGAATATCAGTATTGGCACAGAAATTTTGTATCGTGCATGATCCCTTGTTTTCAGTAGCATACATATTTTTGCAGTTTTTCTGCCAACTGCTTGAGTCGAGCGTAGACTTTTATGTTTTACTTTGCCCTTACTTCCACGTTTATTTTTCACATACGGAAACAACCCCCATGAACAAAACTACGAGAAAGCCGGTTAAGGTGTTTACATGCGACTCGAAAAAACTACCTGTGCCGGTTTTCATGTATTTTCCCTGATTAAAATAATTTATTTTTACATGTTTACATGACCCCACATGTTATCAGTTTATTAAAGGGGACATATCATGAAAATCTGACTTTTTCTATGTTTAAGTGCTATAATTGGATCCCAGTGGTTCCTTCAACCTAGAAAATATCAAAAAGAAGAACCCAGTAACTTAGTTTTGGTAAACCATTCTCTGCAAGCATGTAAAAAAAATAGGTCATTGAAATTTAGCTCCCCTTGTGATGTCAGAAGGGGATCTTATTGTAATAATACCACCCCTTAATCTGCACCATCCAACCACGACACTGCCATTTAATGCAGAGAGAGAAAAAGAGAGAATAATTGACAGCACAATTTAGTTTTATTTTCAACAAATCACCATCATGGCGATCAGGGTTTGCATTTAATTAGGTAATTTGCATTTAAAGGGACACACCCCAAAGCTGTACATTTTTGCTCCCACCTACAAAGTGAGATTTTAACATGCTGTAATAAATTATCTGTGGGGTATTTTGAGCTAGAACTTCACATATGCACCCTGTGGACACCAAGGGCTTATTAACATCTTAAAAAGTCTCATAATATGGCCCTTTTAAACGTAATCAGCATAATGCTGCGTTCACACAAGCCGCGGTAGAGGCGTCAAGCACGAGTGATTTCAATGTTAACCTCTCGACGCGCACTAGCTCGCGGACGGAAGGACGTCAGTTTTTTTTAATGCTGCTAACAATATATAAATAGCCTACTGTGTAAAAACAACAATAATAATAACACTACTATACATCGTTTAAAAGGTCTAAGGGTTTAGCGTCAGTGTATGGTGTCCGTTTTGAGATTAAATTGCTCTAGTATCATAAATATAGTATTTTATTACAGAAGTCCAGATAACAACATGCATAATATAAACTGACTCCTTACCTTTGTGCTGGTATAAGGAACGCGAATCGAATCCAGTCTGTTTCAGATGTGTGAATAACCCATAAAAACTCTCCAACAAAGTACATCCAATGACCAGTTTTGTCCACAAATGCGTATAATCCGTGAAATATGGATATATTTTCCATTGTTTACATCAGATTTCAGATGCACGTCTTGTAATAGATTATAATATACAATCTGAGGACTATTTACATCGTAACACTTGTATATGAGAGCACACTCGCGTTCAAAACCAGCGCTCGAACTTGATTGTACAAGTAGGCGGGAGTATAATACATAATATCCAAACAGCGCTGTCTAATATCGTGACGTCATCTGACTCGCGCGTTCCTCCAATGACTTCATGGAAAATATTGATAGACAGAACGTGTAGCCAATTAGAACACGAATTCAACGATCTTTGTGTGAAGCTTTATTTCCTGGTGTGGATACGGCATTTTATACGCTTATATAAGGATAAACAATAAAAAGAACGAACGTGTATGCATGTAAACAAAAGACTTTTATTTTGTGGCTGACTGGCACTTAGAAAAGGCACTAGTCTTACAAAAACTCTTGCAAGAACCTCATTTTTGGGTCTAATGACTTCAAACGTGAAATATAACTTCTTTAGACTTGTGGCTTTGGCCTCATTGCATTTATAGGTTTCACACATATATTTATCATTAAGATTTTTAGTGTTAAAAAAGATGTTATGCAAAAAATTTTTTTATTACAATGTACTTCAGCCTCTCTAACTTTTTTTTTTTTAATCTTAAAATAATTTTGAAACATGGAAAACGAAGCTCAAAGTGTCTTCTATCTAATGATACCACAGTTATGCTTATACTATAAATGGTTTAGTAAAAACAGCCCTTTTAGTGAAAGTAGGTATTTTCATGGTTTCAGGCCAGAATGGGGGTGCTTTTCAAGAGGTTAAGTCAATGTGTAGATGCGTTGATGCGCATCTGGAGGTCTCGCGGCATGAATGAGGTGCTTAGCGCGGCAGACGCGATTCCGCCTCATTTGCGTGTCTAGTTTGCGCAAATGCCACGATTTGAGCGTTGCCGCAGGAAACGCGCGAGTTGAAAAATGTGAACTTTGGCTGAAAAACGGGCCGCGTTAACCAATCAGGAGCTTGTTCTAGTAGTGACGTGATTACAGGAAGCGTTGGAGTCACAGAAGCCCCCCCCCCATGATGCGGCTTTCACGCGCGAATGAAGCGAGTAAACAAGCGGCAAACTAGACGCGGTATACGCGAATTTGACGCCTCAAACGCGGCTGGTGTGAACCCATGGTAAGACTGATTACAAAAAACAGGACTGAGCGTTGTTTTTGCTATTCTGTGTATTCCCACTATCATGCAGAAATGACACACTTCACCTTTAAAAATAGCACATGAATACTGCAAATTCTTCGGGTGTGCATGAGATCTCGCACACATCATTAGAAAGGTATGCATTTCAGCATTTTTTGAAATCTGATCAAGACATATGTCATCCTTTGTCTGTATTAGGTCCTTTGTCTGTATTAGGTTGTCTTTAGAGACAAAGCAACTGTCAGGATATTCATTTTGCTGCTCTTCTGATTACCGTGGGCAAAAATTCCACCAGAAACACCACACTTGACAGGTTTCATTGTCCCCCAACATATTACAGTATATCCTGCTGCCATCCTTAGCTCACAGCTCTGTATATCTAATATATGATAATGATATGAAAACAAGACTTTTACTTAAGGCATCACAAACCTAACCTCATTCTGTGGAAGACAAAGAAAGTTCTGCTTGGTCTTTTCCATGCAACTACAATGAACTGGCGCCAAAGCTTTAAAGCTCCAGCAGGACAGAAAAAAATATCACACTTCAATAAAAGTGACTTCTTTGGGTATATTCCAAGCTTTCTGAAGTCATTTAGTTCAAATTTTATAAGAATAAAAACCATGCATTTTGGTCTGTTTCTTGCACAAAGCTATCGTATGACTTCAAAAAGCTTGGAACCACATTTATGATACTTTTCTAGCGGTTTTCTGTTCTTTTTGCTTCAGTTCCAATTCACTGTAATTGCAGAAAGAAGAGCAATATTTCTCCTTCTGTGTTTCACAGAAGAAAGTAAGTCATACGGGTTTGGAACGACATAAGAGTGCTGATCATTTTGGGTGAACAATCTCTTTGGGTTTTTTTAACCAGCACATATCTTTCTAGTATTGTTTGTTCTTGCAGACATCAGATTGTGTGGGCAAGTAATGTATCTTTGGCTGAAAGACTGATGAGCACACAATCTTACAAATGCCACACTGGTAAAGGTTAGTGCTCACTTATTTCAGTCAAATCAGTCAAACATAAGTAAACAGACTGTTCCTCAACTCTGAAATGTGAAATGTCATTCAAAACCACTGGAACGGTTTGCCCTTTCTCCCCAAGCGGTACATCTTGTTGGAGTCGGCTTTTTGGAGGGTGTGGGGTTACCCGAAAGTACTCTTTTGTTTCTGCTGTCAAACATATACCAACACGGCTAGAATAGGCTGCTATTTTCTGACCATAAGGCCATGTGCAACTACTGTGCATGCTCAGTTTCTCTTTTCCAAACTGCATAAATGATTAGAGATCTGTTGAATGGGGTAATATCGCCCAACACCCACAGCTGTGGGCACCGTGCCAAAAATCTGTTTTCGGCAGCCCTCTCATCATACGTTCTCATGGTCCCCATAGATCTGATAATCAAGCATAGTGGGCTCGTACTGGCAGATTCAATACTTAGATATGAGTGTGTGCATATGTACATGCATATTCAATAACGCTTTCCCACAATGCATTGCGCCATTCAAACCCTGCTGTTGTGGTAATGCAGGCCTTTGTAGTCACTCACAGCTGGGAATATGTGTGGTATTGAAGGCCTGTGTTTGATTGTACTGTAATTTATGGGCATTCTCAATAATGTAATTGAATGAAACCAACAGTGGTTAATAGTTCTTCTTGTCTATCTCATTGTATAGTGTATGCAGGGCTCCAGACTGCCACCAAATGGTGGCATTTTTCCACCAAAATTTGAGAGTGTGCTACTGAATTTTACATCCAGTCGCACATGTGCGACCAGTAAATTTGACCTTTTTTGTGATATGATACGAATTTGAAAAAGCACATTGTGCTTTCTGCATCTATCATTAAAGTATTTATTAGTAATAAAGTGGAAATCAGTAGAAATGTGAATATTTGGTTAGAATGTTGATTTACGGTGTGTGCCCCTAAATTTTCTGGTTGCGCCCCTAAAATTTTCAGTTGGGGGCCACTGTGCTCCTAGTGAAAAAAGTTTGTCTGGAGGCCTGGCATGGCATTAAAATCTGTCAGTGTTTTTTTTTTAATGAACAAAAATCTGTTGTTGAGCAAGTACATAAAAATCTGTGTTAGAAAACCTTACTGCGATTTACAACGGTAAGTTTATAATCCACTGCCGGATTTCACAGGAAATGTCATTTGACTTCAACATACAGACCATAGATTGTAAAAAAAGATGGACGACGCCCGTTCGTTCTCTTCCATTTGTGAAAAGTGAAGCCGCCAGTGTCCCGATACGGCGCTGACATCTTGGGTCTGCACAGTAGTGATTTCGGGACCTGTGCGCATTTCACAGCTGTCTTTCATGACGTCACACCACCATTTTATAGTGTTAAATAACTAACTAAAAACAAACTTATTTTAAAAACAAACACGTGAATTTACATCAGCGTGATAAAAACTATAGTTAATGACAGAAACCAGCTTCGGAAAAAAGATAATTGAAGTGTCATTAAATTGTTTAGTTGGTCTCAAGTCCCATTGAATAACATGGGGGAGGCAGGGTTTATGACCTATAGTAGGACCAGTCACTGGGGTGTGATCAAGACGTTTTGGCTTCACTTTTCAGGGCTTGTGCGGCACGCTTGCTACAGACAGTATGTAAAGGTAACTTGCAATTTTATGTTTCAAACAGAGAAGGCGATATAGAGGCTAAAGTTGCAATTGCAGAACGTATACTCACAAATGTGTTTATTTTTTTGTGTTTACAAATTATTGATGGAAATTTTTAATTAATACTGTCTCTTAATACTGAAACATTCACTTAAACAGGAAGATAACTTTTTGGACCAACATGTAAAGCAACCAAAGTTTTATTAATTGGTGTTCAGTACCCAAAATGGGAAACTGGAAGACTGCAGTCAAAACATAAACCAAGCAGTGATCACTTATGACACAAGTTAAACTATTTTCATGGACTACAACAAACACATGGATTGTAGGCAACAGTTTACTTTTTCTGGGATTGGTGATGTAGGCAAGACCGAAATTATCATAATTCCTCCCGCTTCGGACTCACAGCCTGTAAGTTAATTCCTGTTAGCATTGCATTGTAAGCGAATCTTTCAAACATGGTAAGGAGCGTCACTTTCCAGCTGACGTGAGAGGTATTCAGACCAGTGTTTCCCATACATAGGCTCTACTTGGGCGCTGCGCCCAGGTAAATTGCGACCCGCCCAAGTAAAAAAAAAATCACTTTACGAATTTCCGTATTTCTGAACTCGACTGGATGACCCGTGTTTTGGAGAGAGAGAGAGAGAGAGAGAGAGAGAGAGAGAGAGAGAGAGAGAGAGAGAGAGAGAGAGAGAGAGAGAGAGAGCACGCGAGAGAGAGCGCGAGAGAGAGGTGGGGGTCGGGTGACCGTGAAGATGATGCACGCGTCATAAACTCATCATCCAGCGCGGCAAACTGGATCAACTGCAGCAGCACATACGGAGCAGCCAGGGAACACACTGCGACCAAAATGGTCGCATATGCTTATGTGCATATGTGTTTATAGCATCTAAGTTGGCTTCATTTTGCGTGCAAGCACGTTGTGTCTCTCCGGTTGAGTGTCCGTTCACGTGCTCTCTGTTTCTCAATGAATTGGGCGCGACGCGAAGCAACCTCAGTGTCACATTGTATCCTTTCATGTTTCTGAACTTGAGCAGAGTTTTACCATTTGAGGTCTTTCTTCACTGAGGACGCGGGACCCGTACGGTTCCGGGTTTATATTTTAAATGGTCAGATGGGTCCGGGTCGGTCCTAGTTCATTACTTCGGGTCCCAAGTCTGATTAATATTGTGTGTAAAACCCGAGTCGATCGGAGAACGGCCGTGAGCGCTACCGCGCTAAAGCTCGAGTGCTGTTTTAGCGTGCCTCCGGTTTCTATGGCGATAGCAACTGGCTCTTGTCACGACCACGCGCCGCTTCATTTTCTTTATCCCATTTTTTAATAGTCTTACTATTAATAGACAATATCTTTACTAAAATCTAAACAGTTTGCACAGAGATTGTAGCAAAAAGCAGTGCTAATACTGAATGAGCAAAGCTCTAGCTGACTCAGGATATAAAAAACGCAAAGCTGTAATGTAAAGTCTGTCATCGGGACAGCACAGCAAGTAGACTTTTAAATCTGAAATAATTAGTGGATTAAGCTTTTTTTAATCGGCAAAAGAGAAATAGAAAGCAGTAAAAGTGCCTATCTTATAGAAGTTATTACCATTATAACATCAGTCACATTTATAATCTATAGACCTGCACTGTCTATATAGGCTATAGTATACATAGTATTGTATATAATTGAGTTTGATAAAAGGGGTCATCAAATTGCTTCATATATCAGTGCAAAAACATCAAGTTTTTTCGTGGTGCTTTGACAAACAGTGTCAGCTTTGTTTATGGCAAAAAAAGTTTGGGGTGGTTAGATTAATGAACTATAATGTGAAATTAATATGAATGTTTTATAAATCAAAGTATTGTGTTGTGTCACACATTATTAGTTCTTTGTTACATGTATAGTAGACCATTTTTTGTCGGTGGATAATAATGATTGCCCTTTTCACCAGCTACCACCACAAGTAAATTTCAGATCTGTGGGAAACACTGCAGACCAATCACAAAGTACAGATTAGCTGCCAATCAGGGACACAGCACTTTTCAAATCAATGAGTTTTGTACAAAATTTATGCGTTTCAGGAAGACAGGGATATCTGGAGCTACATAAATGTATGGTATGTGGATAAACCACATAAACTACGCAAACACATTGTATTATACCAAATAGACAAAATAACTTTGTTTTTTAGCAATGAAATATGTGCCCTTTAAAACAGACGCATTTGTGATATAATGTCTTATGCGCCATATATTTTTTTTTAAATTTGCGTATTGGAATGAGCGATGCGGAAACCGAGATTAGCGTTCTGTGCATTTACACTTGACTTTGCTTGCTTCTTCTATTTTTCTTATTTTGGATGATGACAGTGAGTTTCTTTAGCAGAAATTGCGTAACACACACAAAAAGTCAGAAAACCTGCCTAAATGCCGACCATCGGTGCTTTTAAGAGGCTCTGACTGACTGTACAGACAGCAGCGATGAATTTAGCAGGAATAAGAGTAGACTTTGTTTCTTACAATTTATAAGCTTGCAAAATAACAGTCATTTCATAAACATAACTCAGATTATTATGTAGAATACAAAGCTATAGTTGTCAATGTATAGTTTTTTATTGCTTCTGTGTGATTTGCTTTGGCAGTAACCTGGCAAATTTAGTCATTAGTTTTTCCCGCAAATGGTACTTTTTGTGAACACAACTTTGCTTCCTGACTGATGTAGTCCGATTCCTGGAAGTTTTATAAAGCCAGCCAATCAGATTGGTACTGGCAGTTTTAACCCTTGGGTATGCAAACATCTATTAAAAAGAACGTACCAGAGTACGTATGTATATTTTCTTTGTATATGCTGCTGGCAAACCAAATCCACATGGTGGCTAAATGTGTAGTACTTTAACCACTAACTATAGTAGGAGAGTATTATTAAAATAAAGTAGAAAGTCTGTACTGAACTGTGCTGAAAAGACCAAATGGATCATTAATGACAACATACCATATATTGCAGGAGCAACCTCAAACCACCAAAAATTAGATGGTTGCAGCAAATGCTACGTTATATATTAATACCTCACAGTGGCTGTTTTGTTTCCAAAGTTCCCACTTGGTTTCTGGATGCAGCATTTGCTATTTAATCCGTTGTTGACATGATTGTATTTTGGCAAAGTAGCGTAAGAACGTTTTACAGTGAAACCAGAGATAATCTTTGTGGTAAGGTTACTTTTAAAGTTGAGCTTTGGTGAGAAATGTAAACATTTGAACTATTTCAGTTGATGGATTCGCTGTAATTTCCTTAAATGTTGTGTATTTTAAAATTCCTGATATTCTTCAGTGTTAAAATGTGCCATTTAAAACAACGACAGACAATGATAACAATTCATGAGATGTGCATTACTCACATGAAAACAGATTTCAGCAAGAGATGTCTGCTGACCAAGATCAGCATATCAGACAACGACGTGTGGAAAACAAGCATATTTTACTTTGAGTTAGTACTGGATTATTATTTTAAATAACAGCTCATGTAACCTTTGCTGATCATAAAAATAAGATAATAAGGCATTCTGGAGTCTGCATGTAGGAGCGAAAATTATAGACATCAATTAATACCATATTTTTCCATTCTGAAATGAGATTCAGTAAATAGCTTAATTTTTCTCTTGAGAATAAGACCCATCATGTAAATGTCTCGTAGAGTTTCATAACAGATCTCAACAACGTTTTCAGATTTGCCAACTTACCAAAGTCCGCATTTTAAAGTCTTCAGTATGGACTTATTTCTCAAGACGTTATTTTATAAGCTATTGAATTCGCATTCATTTTATAGCTGTATAGCTTACAATATGTCGACAATTGAAGAATTCAGATGCAAAACCCTTTAAAGGGACAATAAGTAGGATTTACCCCCATCTAGTGGTGAAATTGTATTTTGCATTCAAACGAATAGTGCTCTCTAGCGCCTTGCTTTTCCAAATGCGTGTTGCAACTACGGTAGCCGTTATGTAATCACTGATCTCCTTGTCCGTTTCAGCTAGTTAACGTGTTCTGAATGAAAACGCGTTGTGGAAACGCGTTGGTAGGCTAGTGCTTTTTGTCCCTCTCTGCTACTATAGTTTATCAATACGGCAAAGCCTCCTTGGATTTACCCGTTCAATGTAAGTAAAGAGAAGAAATTCTAAGCTTACAAAGAAAAGTCAGATCACTGGCAGAGATCATTTGACACCAACGAGGACATATTTATGAATAAAGACATTGATTTTGATTAATAAAACACTTAAAACCCTACTTTCTGTCCCTTTAAGAGCGCACATATATTATACCTAACCCAACCAAACCGTGCCAGAGTGCGATTGTCCTCCCTACTCCCCCAGAAGCACGCACTCACCCTGTACTTTGACTGAACCAATCCCGAGCATGCTTTTGTCATTAGGTGATGACACACAGCCCTTTCACGTGCCTATAACTTGCCTATCAAACAACTAAGAAACAAATAACATTAGCACTATTTACTACAAATGGATGAATGACATTAGCAACAAGCAATTGTTTAGTTTCCTTAAAGAGCACCTATCGTCCGATTAGGGCTGAACGATTCATCGAATTTTCATCGTCATCGCGATATGAACTCACGCGATGAACTACATCGCAACAGACAGTTTGACGCGATGAATGAAGGGAAAATGGAAAGCGCATGTAATAAACGTTTGACCTATTACGTTTAGTCCTGAAGACATGCCCTGCGTCCCAAACCGCATACTTCCATACTATATAGTAGGCGAAAAGCACTTCTTCTCGAACTCTTTGCATACTATATAGTATGGAAGTAGGCAGTTTGGGACGCACACATGGTTTGCGCGTTCGGACAATCAGGGGAACCCCCAAGTCAGCTACGCTCATATTGATTTGACAGTTGCGTCGCTGTGCCTGTTAGCAAAAACGATGGAAGAAGAGAAGAGTGAGGAAAATGTGTTGTCAGACGAAGACCTTGTGGTGAAAAGGAACAGCACTTCAGCAATATCATGGAATTATTTTGGATTTAGGAGAGATGACGCCGCAAACACAGGTACTGAAGCGGTGATTCACATATTGTGTCTATTGCGCGCTCAAGTTCATTATTTCAAATGTAGGCGCGCAGTATGTGCGCTCTGGAAGCGCCACGGTCGCGACTCGCACGCTTTTCAACGCTTTCCAGGCTTTTCAAAAACATTTTAACTTTTCAGAATGACACAAGCGCAGTGTGCAGGTCGTGACAGTAACCTACGTGTCTAGCGTTTTCCACGCGTTTTTAGGCGCGACATGTGAATGGCCCCTAAAACATGAAAAAATATAAAATATTTATTGCAACTCACATCGTCATCGCAACATTAAACAATGTCATTGCACATCGCAACTTTTTCTCACATCGTGCAGCCCTCACGTTTTTTAATTTCCTTTGGTGTGTTATTAGTAGGGGAGAGCGTGGCACAACCTTTTTGGTTTTGGCTCAATCATTCAAAAATATTTGAGTTTGATTAATTATATTTTTACACAAGCAACACACACATCTCTGCTACAAATGAACATTTGAAGTTTGTTTCTATTACTTACCATTCTTACACCAAACATGACAAAAGTGCAAATGTTACAACTTACCACATAGGTGGGGTTAATTGTAACAGGCAGGGGGTTAGTTGTAACACTTGCTAAAAATTAAGTTTGCAGGCAAATATTTCAATACTATTTTGTCTATAAGAACTCCATTTCATCTCATCTGCTAAAGAAGGTGAATACAGTAGGTCTGCACCTGTAATGATATTTCTTGAAAAAGTATAGAAATCCCTCTTTCAGTTTTTTTTAAAGCCACAAGGCCATTGATTGAAGTGATATTAAGTATTAGCAGAGGAGATGAATGACAAACATCAACAGATGCAGCTCTCCCCCAGCTGTCGCGTGTTTAAGCCTTGAAGGAAACCCTTGTTTTAAGACCATCTGAAGACACTATGGACTGTTCATATTTACCCTCTCTCAACCAGGTGGTGTGAAGCACACTCATGGATAAAGTTAAAGCGTTCATGTTGGGACTAATCAAATACATGCCTCTGGAAACCGGCCAGGACGGCGTTGATGTTTCATAGTAACTCAGTGGAGCTTTTCAGCTCTTTTAGACTGTAAATATATTACTATAGAAAAGATCCAGTGGTATAGAAAGCAATATAAATCCTGATAGTGAATATGTGCAGCGGCAGTATATCCTTTGCATCACAAATTATATTGCAGCTCTTTATGCAGTGTTGAGCTGTCTTGGTGGGTCTTAAGGGCCTTTATTTATCTTTTGTCTTTAACCTCTCACCCTGTAAGTGTCTGCTTACCGAGTTGCTCTCAAGGGCCTCTTGTTGTCCCCCAGGGGCCAGATTTATGATCTGCCTTGAGAAGCCTAGGCTCTCATTTATTGCATATACATTTTATGTTAACGGTTAAGATATCTGCACGCTGAAATACACATTTTCATTTGCGTGTTTCTTATTCGTCGTCCTAAAAATCTGTCTCGCACGCACAGAGACCCTGCACACTGAGCCTGATGCGTATTAATTTAACCGTTGCAAAATAATTTGCATAACAATACAAATGGAGTTAGCATAACGTTAGCACTATTTACTACAAATGGATGAATGACGTTAGTAACAAGCATTTGTTAAGTTACCTTAAAGGGGAAGTCCAATCTAGACATTTTAGCCTGTTTATCACGGGTAATTTATGTCCACTTTGCATTATACATGAGGAAAAATAAATAAATTTGCACGATTTCGATTATTAGATTGATAGTGTGTTGAAGCGGAATTTTCGTAACGGTCTTTAATGGACACAATTAACCAGAATGCACTGCGCGAAACTGAGTCATTAGCTCCACCCACTAACCACTGTTCGATGCAGTCGTCAGGTTTGTTTGACTTCATGCGGCGCCGCAGGAACCGACAGCTGGATGACGTCAAGGTTCCGCGAAAGGGATTTAAAAGCAAACTCCTCCGTATGATTTCTCGAATCGCTCTCGCGGTACTTTGACGTCATCCCGCTGTCGATTCTTGCAACGCCACATGAAGTTGAACAAGCCTTTTACCGCTCAACTAGCTCTCAAATCAACTCAAGTCAACTTGAAGTTAGCCGGCAGACGAACCCATCCAAAGAGTAACTCCGCTTTAACCGTCTCTGAGGGGGAAATCACCAAAGCCCTCGATAAAAGATGACTAGAACCTGTGCAGTATGTGGATGTAAGGACAACAAATTCAGGCCACCGGGAGTTTTTATTGTTGACATCAACGCGACCCTCAGCTGACCCACCACTACACCACTTTGAATATGCAGCCAGCACTTTCGTCAGGAAGATTTTGAGTACTGTTTTCAGCCCAGTTTTTCCGCGGACTCAGGTAATGTAAAATTGTTAAAATATCTAAAACATCATTTGGCTTAGTTGTTGCTTGTTTTGTGTAACTACGGTAAACATACTACGTAGAAAGTTATTATCATGTTGTTGTTATTATAAACACGAGCAAAGCAAGCTAACGTTAGCTCCTGTGCAGCTGTCAATCAAAAACGTTATCATCTACTGTCAATCATCTCGCCTCAAGACCCGCCCCCATTTAGAACATTCAGAATTAATGTAGTCGTGCATTTTTCTTCCGGTGATTTGATGACGCGTCAAATCACCGTTACTGTAGCAGTTAAAAGCTTTAATTTTTTATATGGAGTTAGTACATTTGATGGCAGCACAATCAACTACATATATGGCATGAAATATAGTGTTGGAGCATAATGTTGTTTTAGGGTGGACTTCCGCTTTAAAGGTGCAGTGTGTAACTTTTATAAGGATCTTTTAACAGAAATGCAATATAAAAACATAACTATATTTTCAGTGGTGTATAAAGAACTTTCATAATGAACCGTTATGTTTTTATTACCTTAGAAGAGATGTTTTTATCTACATACACCAAGGGTCCCCTTACACGAAAGTCGCCATTTTGTGCCGCCATGTTTCTGCAGAAGCCCTTAACGGACAAAGTTTTTTTTCTATTCGTTTCGGTAAACGGTGGACTGAAACGTTGGTTGAAATTCGTAACCTCACCACTAGACCTGCCACTAAAATTTACACACTGCACCTTTAATCAAAATACTGTATAATCTAACCTTTCATACACCCTTTGTCTTTTCTTTGTATTCTGCAGTTTGATTGTCATACAATGCTTTGTGCAGCGAGTCGAATTGATCAATTAGTCAGACATCATTCTGGATTTTGGCATTCGCTTGTACGGTGGCTCTAAATTGCCTTGAATGCACAAAAATGATTGCGAATGTGAGAAAAGCAGAAAATTGAACCCAATCTGAATTTTTCTGTTTCGGAGACACTGTAATTATGATTAACACAACTTGAGGTCGTATTTATTTTTTTACGTGCAAAAATTTTGGACTCAGTGTGCAACCTTCATATTACTTTTAATTTAAACTAAATAAACAGACCCAAGCTTACACAGATATGGTTTTAATTATTTTCTTAGCTTGCCACTAAAAGTATGTGCATACATATGGTGCATCTTATTCAAAGACCTTACACCTTATGATCTGATACTGCTATCTCTTCTGATATATGATTTGTTAGACAGAACTGTCTGGTTCTGCTCTCACACGAAGGTGTAACAGATACTTTATTTTAAACCTTGCTTTTGTAAATGACAGGGTGCCAGTGAGTCACCGTTGAGATATTGGGCCTTTCCAAAAGTGCCTATGCCCTGTCTTGGTAGTATTTATCAAAACGAGATCTCTGATTGGTTAGAGCACAGCCACATGCACAGACCCATGGTGAGTTATTGCAAAAATGTAACTAATGAAAGATCAGCATAAAAAGGCAAATTTTAACATCTCGCTTTTGAAGGCCTTCTCTCTTTTGCTCACGTTTAATAGACTGTAGACTGTGGTATGCATCCAATTTCTTCTCATTACGAGTGCTCATAAATGTTATTTATTCGCACATAATATCGAAACCTTTCAAGTGCATTCATAACTCGCATACTAATAAGTCTAATGGTTATATATTTCTACATGATAGCACAAATAATATTTTGTGGCTTTAGCAAAGGGTTGCATGAATATCTTTTTACTGTCTTCTCAAAACATTAACCAGTAAGTTTTATAAACTGCTTACTGCTTTCCTTGGTCCTGTTGAGGTCCGTATTATTCACAAAGACACAAAGATATGATGGGCATATATTCAAAAATAGATTGCATTCATCTAGATTTAGCTTTGTAAACATTCAATTTTACCAAGTCATATATCAAAGATACTCTATACATTGTGAATCATATCAAGAGTATCTTCTACTAAATCTACATAGAATGGAGACTGAATTTTGTTGTGAGGTCCTCTTGAATTTATTTTAATTTGCCCTGTAGGTCAATATGAAATCAGAGCCTGCAGAACAGAATTCCACAAAAGGCTCAGATTATCAATAACAGTTCCGGTTTTCAAATCTGTTTCCCAAACACACTTCCTGTTTGCCTCCAACTTTCTGTTGGAAGTTCCCGTGTGAAAATTAACCTATAAAATGTATGTTTTCTCAGCGTAAGCTAATAATAATAAAAACCTGTACATCTGCTTTAAATTAAAGGTTAAAATGTTAAAGATATTGACTGGGCGATAGAGCTTAATCATGTATATGGTTTTTTCACAGAACTACCACACAGGCGAGCTAACATTTCCTTCCACATAACTTTTTTACATGTTTTTGGGCTTTTTCTGACGGCGCAACTGAACTCCACAGCAATGCGTCTTTAAGATGAAATAACATATATAAGTCGCAGTGGACTATACGTTGCATTTATTTCGAAAATTATTTCACAAAATCCAAGCCGAAGAACAGACATTTAATCTGTACGTTAACGTAATATTATCAGTTATTTAAACGATAAACGATTTAAACCATAGCATACAGAACTTACCTGGAAGGTTGAATAGTCTAAATTAACCGAACAAGCCAACTAGCGTGAAGTTCGCAGACTCGTCATTCCGCATCACTGAATCCATTGAATTACATAAATACAGAAGTAGCATATAGCGGACTCTTGCGGCTATAAAATGTATGTGCATTGTGTGTAATAATTATTTTGTATTTATAAATGTATTTAAGAAACATTTTCACTATTTTGCTGGAAGCCGCAAGCGATTGCAGGTCATGTGACTAAAAACAACCAACATCGAAAGCTCGGCCTAACAGCTTCTCATAGCTGGAGAAAGCGGGTTTATATTTCTCATATCTATACTAGTAAAGTGCTAGAAATCAATATCCTTTGTTGATAGTTCCTCGTCATTGTGGAGAGTGCAGTTAATGGTTTCATAGCACCCTCACCTGTTTTACTCTTCGTTAAATATAGTTTTTTTTAAGTTCAGTAACTGTTACTTTTTTAAATTGAACCTAACATTTGGCATCATCATTGTGTCATTTTTATTACGTAAATTGAGTGAGCAAAAGCAGTATCGGCTACAAATATCGGCTCAAGAAAATCGGCAGCCTGTATTGGCTAAGGCAGATGAAACAAAAAGCGGTATTGGCATCGGCACAAAAAATCCATATTGGTCGATCCCTAATATACATACATAAAAAATATACATAAATAACTAGTGATGCACCAATGTATATTGGCTGCCGATATGTTTCGGCTGCCGATACCGATTTTCGATGAATACGAAACCATCTGCATATTGTCTATAGCACGAGAAAGGCCGATACCGATTGTTTCAAGAGTTTACATTTTATTAGAATTAATGATATGCGTATTTTGGGTCATGTCCAAGGAGAGGGCTCTGAGCTCTGTATTTGGCCTATCATTGGTGGGGAGAAAGCTTGTAAGAAAGATCGAAGTTACGAAATGCGGAGATGCTGTGTTGGCTTTACAATATCAAATGGGCAGATTTTCTCACACAGTTACCAAAGAAAATGTGGTAAAAATCACAGCAAAACAAATCACAGCTCGGTTTATTGCTACCTTTATGAATAAATCATTCTGAGGTCTTCACAAGCTGTGAAAGACCTTGTTAAGACTGTCAAGTGTAAAAGTATTGACATAAGAGAGCACCCTCCACATCAGCGGTTATTAACAATGGTTTAATTATTCATTTTTTCTGGAGGCAGCGCAGCTAGTTGCTGCCAATCCCTCAAGGTTAAAGACAAAATTTATGGACAGTGTTTTACACAGTTTCATAAAACCATATCTACTCTTTTTAGCCTTCAGTATCTGCAGAAAAGGGAATACAGTCATGAAAAATCCCATTGGATGGTGATAAAAACAATGAAGCATTTCTGTTATAGCTTGAGCCCTAGGGTATAGATTTCTATAAAGGCCAACAAGTTGGTCAGGAAGATAAGTCAGTAACACCCCCCCCCCCCCCCTTGTGTAAGAGTATTCACAACACAGCAAGGCGACTCCGCCTCCGACTGACTGGCATCTGCTCTCACAGTTCATGCCAGGAACTGTAACATTGACAAGCTGAAATAACCAAAACAAGCTCACAACGTGAGGACTATCGAGTGTTTAATTATTGAGATGAGGGAAACAGGTAACAGGAAAACACATCTCACCAATGGGACATGGAGTGGAAAATCAATTTTAGAGCTGCACTCTGAGTGACGTCTCCATGGGATGCTTGCGGAAACTCCGTTAAAAGTATATTCCAGTTAAGAATATTCCGGCCTACTGCCGATTAACACAGAACATCATTTTTTAAATCTGTGGAAACTCACACACTAATAATAGCATTTGACAGATGTTGTTTTTTTCTAAGCTGCATATACATTAATCAATATGCGTTTCCTGTGAGTTAAACCCACAACCTTGCCATTGCAATCGCACATGCTACACCACTTAAACTAAAAGAGATTCAAAACACATTATTGTTAGATGGACAAAAATCACGCACTTTCGTTTTTTAATAGTAGGGCTGCACAATATTTGGATGCGACGTGCAAAAACTTTGTAAGTACCGTAATGCAATATGCAAAGTGATCCTTTAAGTTTGTCAAAAAAAAGTTAATGATATAAAACTAGGCCTGTCACGTTATGAAATTTGGCTGACGGTTAATTGCCTAATAAATTGTGACGAAAATGACGATTAATTGCCTGTTTTAGGGCTTTGATGATTATGACGATTAATTGACTGTTTTGTTGCTTTGACATTTAATTCTCATACATTTTTTTTTGTTCATGTAATAATTTTCACACATTGTTGTGATTATTTAAATTAAATCTTATTAAATCTTATTAATCTTATTATTTAAAGTAAATATTAATACACATATTTAAAAGTAATCTGACACTGTCTCGTTTATACAGGCACTGCAGCTCCCCCTTGTGTTTTTTAGAGAGATGTGCAATCATTGCGGTGATTTGAAATCATCACGATGAGGTCAAACAAACAATCGCGATAAGACGATTTTTTTTTTACATTGTGACAGCCCTATCTAAAACTAAACCAACAAACATGTTTTAACATTATCACAGTTTGATTAGAGATGATCTTCCACACATCAGAGCATTAACATTCGTGTGCCAGTCTGTCTGCTATCTGCATTGACCAAAACATAAAACATTCAGTTATAGCAAAACTTTGCGATATGCACATTTGTGATTTTTTTGAAAACTTCTACATTGTCAGAAAATAATGGTCAACAAGTGGTCCCAACATGTCACTGGGGCAGTACCCTTTATAAAGGTCCTAATATGTACCATTTTGTACTTATAGGGATGAGCCGTTTGCAAACTAACACTTGGTTAATTGTAACACAGCTACTTTACATATTTATACAGGGCAAGCAATCTGTACTTTGGATCCTTTTGTCTTAAAGCAACACTATGTAGTTTTTTTACCTTTAAATAATGTCTCTAAAATTATTTCAGTGATAGAACAACTTTTAACTGGACAAATTGTACTGTTGCTGCAACCTGAGCAGCCTCCTAGCTGCTACAAGCACACTCTGAAAGTGGCGGTGGAGGGTAGGAAACACAGCCCCGCCCCTCCCCCTGCCTGCAAAAGAGTGTCTGATACCAGGCACTGTTGCGCTGTTCAACCACATGGGGGAGCTGTTAGTCATTTTTACATGGAAACTACATAGTGTTGCTTTAAGCATCTGTCTTTAAAAGGCAAATAAAGCTGACAATGTAAAACTTTGCAAAAATGCTATGATGTGGTTTTTTTTTCTTTATGGGTCATTTTGGCTCACATATCAAGGTGGTTGCAGGGAACTACACTAACCTTTTCCACTGGTGGCACTTGCGCTACCAACTTTTTCAGTTACTGGCGCAAAATATGATTTGGTCGCACATATTTTTTTCAAGTTATATTAAGGCGCTCTGGATAATAATGAACAATAATGAAACTGTATTGCATACAGATATGCTTTTTATTTTACTTGCCATCTTTTAAACCACATGCCGCCTTGTTTTCTTAAACGTTGCTGTTTTTCCTCACAGATCTGAAATTTACTTGGTGGTGGTAGCCGGTGAAAAGGGCAATTATTACCCACTGACAAATAATGGTCTACTATACATGTGACGTAGAACTAATAATGTGTGACACAACACAATACTTTGATTCATTGAAAATTAATATTAATTTCACATTATATTTCATTAATCTAACCACCCCAAACTTTCTTTGCCATTAACAAAGCTGACACTGTTTGTCAAAGCACCACGAAAACACTTACTGTTTTTGCACTGATATATGAAGCAATTAGACCCCTTTTATCAAACTCAATATAATACAATACTATGTACTGTATAGTATATTAATAGACAGTGCAGGTCTATAGATTATAAATGTGACTGATGTTATAATGGTTATATTAGAAAGGCACTTTTACTGCTTCTGCTCTTTCTATTTCTCTCTTGCCGATTTAAAAAGCTTAATCCACTCATTATTTCAGATTTAAAAGTCTACTTGCTGTCCCGGTGACAAACTTTACATTGCTTTGCTCGTTCAGTGCAATTGGCTTGACATTAGCATTGCTTTTTGCTACAATCTCTGTCCAAACTTAATATGGATATGGTTTTAGAAAATATATGGTTAATTAATAATAAGATTATTAAAAAAATGTGAGAAAGAAAAAGCAGCGCGTGGTCGTAACAAGAACCATCGCCATAGAAACCGGAGGCACGCTGAAACTGCACTCGAGCTTTAGCGCGGTAGCCGTTTTCCGATCGACTCGGGTTATAAACACAACATTAATCAGACTTGGGACCCAAAGTAATTAAACTAGGACCTAACCGGACCCGACAGACAATTTAAAATATAAACCCGGAACCATACGAGTCCCGCGTCCTCAGTGAAGAAAGACCTCTGCTCAAGTTCAGAAACAAGGAAGACACTGCGCTTGCGTCGCGTCCCACCCAATTCATTGAGAAACAGCTGAGCACGCAAACGCACACTGATAGGGAGAGACACGACGTGCTTTCACGCAAAATGAAGCCAACGTGTTGATGGCTCAGAGCACGTTATAAAACGTATTCTTAAGATTCACATTTCTGTTTTAATAAATGCTCATAGTAAATCATAGCATATTGTCTAAAACATTAGGTAGCACATTTGCGACCCATTAAAAATTAGGGTCGCAACGGCAGTTCAAAAGGTCGCATATGCGACCATTTTGGTCGCAGTGTAGCTCCCTGGGTTGGTCTTATCTTTGAACCTGACATTTAAACAGATAACCAATATGACATGCCTCTCCTTCTCTCAATATTACATGGTGCGAAGAGATGAGTTGTACAGCAAAGTGATGTTCAGACTGCAAATGCTGAATCAGTTCTTTAGATTGCAGATTTGTGATTCAAGACATTTGTCACAATAAATAAACTACTTCTTTACATGCACATAGTGTGCAAAATGTACTGGCATAGCAACATTCTGCTCATAAAAAACGGAAAGGTTACATTAGATTTTCATAGTTTTCATATTTTCATATTCATTGTCCTAAAAATATGTGATGCACAGAAACCTTGCACACCGAGTCTGATGCATATTAATGAATCTGTTGTGGAAAAATTTACAACAAATGAAAACAATACAAAATGGAGTCGTCATAATGTTCACTATAGACCGTTTCATTGGACAGATGCGTGTTGTCGCTGTTATGCGCCTAAACTGAACTTCCAGTTGGTATTTATTTATCGGTCTGGCTAGTGGCTAAACTGATCTCTAAAACAAATACCTTGGGGAAAATTTTTGGTTTGCTAAAGACGAGGGGAGACGACAAGCATGGATCACAACAACTGTGGAAAGAGGTTTGGCAGCCAGGCAAAAATCCAAGGACCTGTACCATAGATAGCATTGTATACATTGATATTACACAGTAACGTTAGCTTAGTGTAATAGTTGCTACGCGTTAGATAAGATATATCAACGAAGGTTATTTACTTGTCATTTCAGGGTTTCCCGCAGAAAATTTGTTAGTCAAGGTGGTAGGGTTGTGCAGGTGGGCGGGCCGGGGGCGTGGCAATCAAAGGGGCGGGGCGTACGCGTCATGATGAAAATATTTTTATTTAAAACACTCAAATAAAACTCAATTTTGAAGAAACTATGACAGAAAATGAACACATACTAGATTATTAATGAATTAAATGTTTTATCAACAGGCTAGTTATCCCCCAGACTTTGACGGACCATGTCTTTCTCTCATTTCGCCTATGTGGCACGTGCCCGCTCGCAGTGTGAAGCGCGTCCACGCTAATCTCCGAGATGCACTTGACGGCCTTTTGTGCAGCAAATTTTTTTTTTGGACGACCTTGTTAAGGTGGTAGGGTATCCCAGCTTAGGTGGGCCGCCCGAACTGAAAAGTGCTGCGGGAAACCCTGCATTTACTTCCCTTGTTATCAAAAAGAAACTTCTCTAAATGGACTCTGTTTTTTACAGTGGAAGTCTACCGGAAGTTTTTTAGAATGGACAAAAGTTTCAGAGGCAGTTTGTAAACGTGATTGACTTAAGATCGTATTTAGGTATTTAGAAAAATTTTGGATGAGAATTTCGGACTCAGGGCCCTATTTTAATAATCTAAGCTCATGGTCTAAAGCGCACAGCACACAGTCTAAAAGGGTGTGTCTGAATCCACTTTTGCTAATTTAATGACGGTAAAAATGGTTTGTGCGCCAAGTGCACACACTAAAAGGGTTGTTTCTATTTTCGTAATAAGTGTGTTTTGGGGCGTAACGTGAAATAAACCAATGAGAGTCTTAGCTCTCATCCCCTTTAAAAGCAAGTTGCGCTGGCGCCATGCCGATTTCCTATTAAGATGGCAGAATTTGTAAACTGAAAAACTAAACGGAGGAAGAAGACCACCAGTTTAAGATTGAAAAAGTGTGTTGTTTTCATTTGTTATTTTTTGTATGAAAACCTTTTGGTTCTCTTTAAAAGTCATTTTCTTTAAGTCATGGTGACTTAAGGCTTTTAATTGCTGTAAATGTATGGATAACCTACGTGATCAGTGTAATCTCAAAGAATAATTTGTATTTGTTTAAAGCAAACATTTATTTTCTTACCAGGCTACAGGTGAAGCAGCTCTTTACGCCTTTTAACGTCTCTTAATTGGTCCTCATGTTCTTCCTTAGAAATGGCTATAGAAATGTTTGCATATTTTATTCCAGCAATAATGAATAATCTGGTCACCAAGCACATCTCTTTGCAACAAGACGCACAATTTGAAGTATCAGTCAAATCAGTACATTCGGCTCAATGAATCAGTAAAGCATAAGTTTTCTAAAAGCTTTAAAACGGGGCAAGTCTGTAGTGCAGCTTACAGCCAAGTACCAATATATCACCTAAACTTTTCCTTTTTTTTTTCATCTTTTGTTGCCATCCAGTCCAGTAGTAGGAAAGCATGAGCTGGAAGGCTGCCAAACTGTTAAATCTTTGTTAGTAATGCCACAACACCTGCTGTTGTGAACCCAGCGGGGACACTCAAAAGTTCCGGATTCCACAACACCAGCGCCGTAAAAAAAACTATGAATGAGCCGGTGGACTGTAGGCCTCCACTGCCGAGAAGAAACGTGGGTTCGCCTTGCGCTCCAATAAAGATAAAGAGCGGGAAAATAAGAGCTGTGCCTGTCAATCATGGTGTGTGGTCCCACCCCCTGCCTTTCACCAGTCCCGCAAATCACTTGACAAATGGGCAAGCAACAGGTGTCACAAAGAAAAACTCTCTTTGACCAGCTGTGTCTGTCCTTTACATGGGAATCAAAGAAGTTTGGCCATTGTTTGTGTCATCCCAGGGTTGTCCTGTCTCTTGTGCTCAGAACTTGAACACTGCTTTTATCCCAAATACCCTTTTCATTTTGCGGATAAAAGCAGTAAAGGTAAAACCAAATCTGCTTTTCATGCCACAGAAAATAAATGTTTACGCTGGCCTTTTTTCTGTATGTTGTACAATATAAGGCATGTGGATCACCTTTATAAGACTTTTATGGTAGTTTTGTGTCTCTTAAATTATGTGTAATTGTACTTAAAACAAATAAAAGATCCTAGATTTTGCTAACAATACCAATAGTGGTAATTGTATTGCCCAAACTGAATGATAACAATACATATGAGGTTATTATAAGAACCAGTGTCAGTTTGCTGTGAGTAGATGGATCTGTCTCATCTTATCAGTATTTTGTTGAAGTGTGCTGCAAACAGAGCTGGAGGGGATACGGGTTCACATTGTGGGCGCCGTCTAATGAAATGAACTTGCTTGTGGTGGAGAGCAGGGTTAAGAGAAAAGCAATTATTTATCTGGTTGCTCTTGCTGCAGGGCGCTGTGTGTTAATGTGTGGAGATAACTCTAAAATCTCGGTTACTCCAAGACTCACCTACGGGGCATAAGCAGAAAAGTTGTAGGTGTCATGTATAAGATTGACATGTGTTATGGTTGTTACCTGTATCGGCCGCTAGAGGGCGCCATAGAATGTAAGATACACACAACAGGTGTTTGGGTTGGTTCAGTAAAGAAATGCACGTGCAAAGAGCAGAACCTAAAAGTGTGTGCTCGTCTCTTTATTTAAATATAGCGGAGATGTAACATTGGCGACGAGGATATTAAAGCAAGATAAACAAAAATAACATCGTGACGAGGAACAATCATGGAGAAAAGTGGGATTCAAAACTTTGAATGTTTCTCAGACCCAGCCACACTCGGACCAAGATGGACAAGATGGCTGAAATCTTTCGAATTATATGCAGAAGGGAAAGGACTTATCATTGGAGATGATGCGACAAACACGGTTAAACAGCGGAGGAGAGCGTTATTACTTCACCTCGCGGGACCAGATGTACAAGAAATCTTTTCAACTCTGGAAAATACGGGGGAGGTTACCGACTACGGCGCAGCAGTGACCGCTCTCAACTCTTACTTTGTGCCCCAAGTCAATGCAGCATTTGCCCGACAAGCTTTTCATAAGTTGACACAGAAAACAGGTGAGACAATACAACAATTTGCAACTCGCCTGCGGCAAGCCGCAAAAGACTGTGCGTTTAACGCAGACACAGATAACCAGATAAGAGACGCCATTCTTAGTAAATGTACGTCGGAGTATGTTCGTCGGAAATTATTAGAAGAGGGTCCAAATTTAACACTCGCTCGCTCAGTGGAACTAGCTTCACAGTGTGAGAGGATCGAGGAGCAAATGTCTGCTATATCTTTGAAACCCGACAATGTAATCAATCGAGTTGCTCCTAAAAGAAATAAAGATGAGAAGACATATAAAAGAAACCCCAAATATAGACCTGGAGAGAGAAAAGATGAGAAAAGGGACATAAAATGCTACAGATGTGGACACACTGACCATTTAGGCAGAGACCAAGCATGCCCAGCACGAGGTCAGGTATGTCATAAATGCAGTGGAAAAGATCACTTTTCAAAAATGTGTCGCACAAAGCGTATCACTCGAAAACAACATGTGAATGTTGTGGAGGAAACAGATTATGCATTTGTTGTTCAAGAGGACAAAACGTCGGAGAGGTTGACTTTCCTCGTGGGTGGTGTAAAGTTAAAACTCTTAATCGATTCAGGCGCCACAAACAATGTAATCGATGAAGATACCTGGGAGGACCTCAAACAGAACAAAATTAAATGCAATTCATATGTTCCAGAAACGGTGAGAAAACTGTATTCATATTCTTCAAACCAACCTTTAGCAGTAAAGGGGGCATTCACATGTGAGGTGAACATATCTGACAGGACAGAACAGGCTGAATTTATTGTGATAAGAGGGAAAGGGGAACCCCTCTTAGGAAAAGAGACTGCTGTCAAGCTGGGAGTTTTGAAAATCGGAGCTAATATTTCTGCCGTAAGTGAAATAAAGCAAGCACTACAACACAAATATCCAAAGGTGTTCACCGGGATTGGCAAGCTTAACACTAACCAAGTCACTCTACACATAGACCAAAGTGTGAAACCAGTAGCACAGCCGCTTAGGCGTATACCATTTAATCTCAGGAAGGCAGTAGAAAGGAAAATTAAAGAGCTGGTAGAGATGGATATCATTGAACCGGTTAGCGGTCCTACGCCATGGGTAAATCCTGTAGTCATAGTGCCTAAGGCTAACTCAGAGATAAGACTATGCTTGGACATGAGACAGGCTAACCGAGCCATAGTGAGAGAACGTTACCCCATTCCCACAGTGGATGAGATTCTCCAGGGCATTAATGGCTCAACTATATTCAGCAAGCTGGATTTAAAGTGGGGCTATCACCAACTAGAGCTTAGCCCCGATTCAAGAGAAATCACTACATTCGCTGTGCATAATGGCGTGTATCGGTACAAAAGACTGCTTTTTGGTGTATCCTCCGCCAGCGAACAGTATCAACACGAGATTGCCAATGCTTTAGCAGGAATTGAGGGTGTAGAAAATATATCAGACGATGTCATTGTTCATGCTGCCGACCAAGAGACGCACGACCAGCGGTTACACACGGTCATGGAGAGGCTGAGTGAACGCGGACTGACACTGAATTCTGAAAAGTGCCAATTTAACATGAGCAAACTGATATTCATGGGAATTCTTTTGTCTGAGAAGGGAATTGGCCCGACAGAAGAGAGAGTACGGGCTGTAAGGGAGGCAAGGGAGCCCAAGACAGCATCAGAGGTCAGAAGCTTCCTAGGCCTTGTAGGCTACAGTAGCAGATTCATCCCACAGTTCGCAACACTGTCAGAGCCATTACGTCGTTTGACAAAAAAGGAAACACGTTTTGAGTTCGGACAAGAACAAAAACAGTCATTCAATGCATTAAAAGAGGAGTTAGCCAAAGCAGGTACACTGGCATACTTTGACAAAGATGCTCCAACTAAAGTGATAGCTGATGCCAGCCCGGTGGGGCTAGGAGCCGTTTTAATTCAGAGCCAGAAGGGGGAAATGGTGCCGATATGCTACGTGAGTCGATGCCTGACAGACTGTGAACGCAGATATTCCCAGACAGAGAAAGAGGCTTTGTCCCTTGTGTGGGCATGTGAGAGACTGCACGCCTACATATATGGCCGAGAGTTTGAGCTAATTACAGACCACAAACCACTGGAAACCATATACAGCCCACGTTCAAAACCTTGTGCCCGCATAGAACGGTGGGTACTCCGTTTGCAGCCATACAATTTTAAAGTCACATACTTACCTGGCAAACACAACATAGCAGACCCGCTGTCAAGGCTGCTAGGAGAAGCATCAAAAACTGAGAGACATGTGCACAGATCAGATGAGTATGTAAGATTTATCGCTGTGAGTGCAACACCTAATGCTATGACAACTAGAGAGGTTGAGGAAGCATCTAAGAGTGATACAGAACTGATGGAGGTACGTTCAGCAATAAATAGTGGTCACTTTGAGAACTGCAAAGCATATGCTCCAATAGCCCATGAATTGTGCTCCATTGGACATTTGGTACTTAGAGGAACACGTATAGTAGTACCAAAAGCATTAAGATCCAGGGCTCTAGCTTTAGCACATGAAGGACACTTAGGAATCGTGGGCACCAAACAACATCTCAGGTCTAAAGTGTGGTGGCCGGGCATGGATAGAGCAGCAGAGAGGCACTGCAGATCATGCCATGGATGCCAAGTGGTAGCCAGGCCGGATGCACCTGAGCCCCTGAGACCAACGCCACTGCCAGATGGGCCCTGGCAGGATGTAGCTATAGACCTGTTAGGCCCATTTCCAACTGGTCATTCCATACTCGTTGTGGTAGACTATTACAGTCGCTACTATGAATACGATATACTCACAGTGACAAAATCAGACAAAATCATAGACAGTTTGGAGTCTATATTCAGCAGACACGGGTTACCTATCACATGCAGATCAGATCAAGGACCACAATTCAAATCTGAACAATTCAGCATGTTTTGTGAGAGTAATGGGATCAAACATGTGAAGACCACTCCCAAATGGGCTCAGGCGAATGGGGAGGTGGAACGCCAAAACTCTTCATTGATGAAAAGGATCAGAATCGCACAAGCTGAAGGACTTGATTGGAAGAAAGAGTTAAGAAAATATGTGACTGTATACAGGAGTATTGAACATGCAACGACAGGAAAAAGCCCAGCTGAGTTACTCTTTAACAGGAAGATCCGTGGAAAGTTGCCCAATCTGTTGGAAACCTGTAAGGATTTGGAAGTATGCGACAGGGACGCTGAACAAAAAGCAAAAGCAAAAATGTATGCTGATGACCGCCGGGGTGCACAATACTCAAACTTAAATGTGGGGGACACAGTACTTATACAACAAGAAAAGGTTGATAAATTCACAACTCCATTCAACCCTGAACCACACCAGGTTGTTAGTAAGAATGGAAACCAAGTAATCGTGGAATCACCCACAGGAGCAAAATATTCTCGAAACACTTCTCATGTCAAAAAATTTAACATTGGTGATGTAACAGAAGGAGAAATTGAGAATGGGCAGACAAAACAGGACACAAACTTTCACTGTTCCTACGCTGACTCTAATTGTTTGAACCCCAAAGAAAAACAATCAGACACAGAAAAGCAAAATAGACCCCAACGGGCCAGAAGGCTGCCCGAAAAATTGTCTGAATATGTTGTATACTGACATTGTAAAAGTTGAACACGTTATACTGTTTGTTCTCAGAAGTTGAATTTTTGGTGTAACATGTTCACAGTCCCTGATGAAAACAGATGTAACTGTGAAATGCTAATGTCTTATTGATGTATGCAAATACTTTAAAATATTTAATCTGTTACTGGGATTAGGACTTGAAAAAAAAAAGAAGTGGTTAGTTTCAAATGTCCAAATGAGCACTACAGTGCTATTCTAATTTTTTTTTGTTCTAAGAAACGGGGGGAATTTATGATTTTTTTATGTCTAAGAAAAGGGGGGATGTCATGTATAAGATTGACATGTGTTATGGTTGTTACCTGTATCGGCCGCTAGAGGGCGCCATAGAATGTAAGATACACACAACAGGTGTTTGGGTTGGTTCAGTAAAGAAATGCACGTGCAAAGAGCAGAACCTAAAAGTGTGTGCTCGTCTCTTTATTTAAATATAGCGGAGATGTAACAGTAGGGAATCATAATGTTTCTTGTTTCGACTGGTTTGTTGACTACGATAGTAAGCCCTGGTGATTACCCTAATCGCAATTATTCTTCACATCTCCTCCCAAAAGCTACGGTTTGTCCGAACTTGCACTAGAAAATAACATTTGCCAATAGTACTGTTAAATGTTGCATGGATTCTCACAAACTCTGTCCCAGATCCACAAAACCTGTAGTATAGTAGTTTTACTGTAACATACTACGTGCAATATCAAATCAAATCAAAATTCTAAAAATTACACTGTTATTTTGTGTATGTGGTATAATCCAATGTGTTTGCATGGTTTATGGTTAAAAAAACACATTATTTTCCACATACCATACATTTTTGTAGCCCCAGATATCCTGCCTTCCTCAAACGCATTGATTTTCGATCTGGAAAGCGCTGTGTCCCTGATTGGCCAGCTAATCTGTACGTTGTGATTGGCCTGAATACCTCTTGCGTCAGCCGGAAATGTGACGCTCTTTACCATGTTTGAAAGATTCGCTCACAAGCAATGCTAACAGGAGTTAACTTAAAGGCTGAGTCCAAAGTGGGAGGAGTTATGATGATAGTATCAGTATTGTGTACATCACCAATCCCAGGAAGTAAACTGTTACCTACAATCCGTGTGTTTGTTGTAGTCGAAGAAAAGAGATTTACGTTGGAGACGATAACTCTCTTCATTGTTTACTTTGGGGTTTGTACCTTTTGCATATCGTTAACATGTACTAATACACACTTACACACCAAAGGAAATGTAAAATCGTGAATCGGACAATAGGCTTCTAAAGCCCGATTTATAGTTGTGCGTAAGTTCTAAGCCGTAGCAAAAATTTTAACAGCGCGACAGATCTATGCGGACCGGATTGGTCCACCAGAATCCGTCAGAATGCGTCATAGGTATTTCCGTTTGTGACGGTGAAAACAAAGATAAGCCAAGTTGAGGAGTGATTTAACTCAAACTGCAACAAAAGTCGCTGTTTATTTACTTCTATCCTTGCTGGTCTTCTCAAATTATACACAACAAGTTGCTTTCTGTTCTTCGTTTGTGGGTTAACTTGCTAAGCTTCTTCTTCTTTGACGTTCGCGCTGCTACTGTGGTTACACGTGTGGATACTGCCTACCAGCAGTCTGCGTATGACCAGGACACAAAAGTATAAATGAAAACCGACTCGGAACCTACGCTATCGCGGCTACGCTGTAGGACCTACGCACAACTATAACCAGCCCTTAAGTCTATACCTTCTGATGCCTACGTCATAGAAATAAAACTATTCATAAAACTTTTTATTTAAATATTTGGCTCATGACAATTCGATTGCACTCTATGATTACATGTAGCAATGGGCATGCGTTGAATGTCTGTGTACATGTACGAGTCAAATAAACTATGCTGTGCAAAGCTGTGCGGTTTTGGATTGCGCACGTCATTTTTTTTACTAATTTTAAACTCTGTGTATGTTTTGATAATCATTCTGAATCTGATCTAATTTTATTCTGACAAAATTCCTTCACAAAAATGCAATTATTTCAGCTTTTTGCTAGGAAACCTTTTTTTCCCCAGTTTTGTTTGTTTGTTTATTGTTTGTTTGAAAGCAGAGTATATGTATTTTAATTTGATATATTTGTATGTTTATATCTTTTTAGAAATTTTTTTCTGGAATACATTTTGTGAAACTTTTGTAAATATCACAAAAAATACTGGGGGGCAAATTTTCAACAAAAGGCTGGCGGCGAATGAGTTAAAGATATCAAGGTTATATTTACACAGAATGTTCTTTACATTATGTAGGATCAGTTTATAGAGAAAACAGTAAATCAAAAAGAAATTTAGAGGCCTATGAAATCCGTTTTATATTTTTTCCATAATATTCCGTTTTATTTATTCTCAAATTCCATGTTTTTCTTTTTTTTAATTAAATTTCAGTAATCAAAAAGCATATCTTATTAACTGAAAACATTAAACAAATACAATTTAATCACAATTTATTAAAAGTTTTATTTAAAATTACATATAGGACGACGTATTATGGCTGTCAACCATGTACTACAACCATGATATTGACAAGCAACCAAATGTTTATTTATTCTTTTAAGCATAAGACTATACTCATCTTGTTTTACTTTACAAGAATCTGTATTAAATGTTAATATATTAGTAATGAAATTGTCTGTCAACAATCTATGATTTAAAGTTAGCTATAAATACAAAATTTAAAAACAAAAAATGTAAAAAAAAATTTTTTTATCATTTTATTTGCAGATTTTATCATTTTATTTGCAGATTAATGAAACTGTTTCAAAAAGCTAGCATTTGAAAAAGAGTTATAATGGGTTAAAATTTGCCAAATTCCGTGACATTCTGCATTGTACAATAAATTCCATTTTTATGCTTGGATTCCGTGATTCTGTCCGTGTTTTCCGCATCGCTGAAATCATTGGCTCCCAGAAATTACTTAAGGGTCACATATCTGTATTCAATAAATATATACTGAGTATTTCCAGATGTTTGGGCATAATATGCATAATATATTATGCAATAATGTTTCCATAAAAACAGGACAATTCCAAGATTCGTAATGATTTGTTCGCCCTTTAATGATAAACATATGTAAAAGGATTTTTGTTTTAGAAATTGTCCATGTTGTACATTACAAACACTAATGAGATCAGAGAACAATAATCCTGCTGCTTAAATCAATTAAAATCATACAGAATTAAAGATTAGAGTCACACATTTTAAAGGAGACTCATGGAGAAGGTTTGTCAGGGCCGTGTCAGGGTTACAGGCAGGCAGTCGTGTCCTCATTAGAGATTGAGTGAACCTGTGATCACTCTATAATTCTCTTTGAGGGCATTAGATTGCCTCTGCAGGGAGCCGTCGGGAGCCCACAGGTCTAGCGCTGCCTCGTTTCGGTACAGTATGGGGTACGACGACTACCCTCCCTCCATCCCCCCACCCAACTCCAAGCTCTATGATGGATGAGATGAAAGGCCTGATGGGATATGGATTGGCCTTTGTTGTGTGCTTGTTAATATTTGTCAGATTACGACAAAGGGTTGGGCGAAACGCACGCGTCAAACTTCTAGTTACCCCAAGCGAATGGGCTGTGGCACTGAAGGACCCAAGTCAACCCCCTCCCAATTACGAATTTTGTGCCTTTTTATCTCCCAGTTGCTTTTAACATGAAAGCATCAGCCCATGAAAGTCACACTAGGGTTGCTATGAAATATACAGTAGACCAGAAGCACAGATTTTTTTTTCATGCACCGAGAGTGGTATTTTGTTATTTTTGGACCTGACGTCTTTGCCATTCGAGGGTTCCTCGTCAAACCCTCTTCCTCTCGCGCTGCTCGCCAATCCATCATCATTTAAAAACACGTTTCTTAGACAACAGGGCCTTTTGTTAGGGCCTCGCGAGTGGACATGACACAGGACGCTATTCATAGTGTTGATATAGGTTTGGTCTTAAGTCTCATTTTACCTGACCTTCTCTGTTTAATGTCAGCAAAGATTGACGCTGCGATTTTTTAGACAAGATACAGTAACATGGCTAACACTTTTTGCTAAAATGTCACTTTTTTCAACTTTTTTACCTTTTTAACCATTTAGCTTCTTTTATATAAATACTATTTACTAGTTCCCTTTCAGTCGGTCACGACGTGACGTCTCCGTTCCCTCCTTCAGGGAACGAGGGTTACATCCGTAACCGAGACGTTCTTTCACTAGTTCAATTGACTATTATATTAAAGGGACATTCCACTTTTTTTGAAAATATGCTCATTTTCCAGCTCCCCTAGAGTTAAACATTTGATTCTTACCGTTTTGTAATCCATTCAGCTGATCTCTGGCGCTAGCACTTTTAGCATAGCTTAGCACAATCCATTGAATCTGATTAGACCATTAGCATCGCGCTAAAAAATAACCAAAGAGTTTCAATATTAGGGGTGTAACGGTACGTGTATTCGAACCGGACCGTTTCGGTTCAGGGCTTTCGGCACGGTGCACACGTGCACCGAAAGGCCGAATGCATTTTGTGTGCGCCTGTGCGGAACATAATAGGTGTGTTTCCGCACGAACATATTAAGCGGCGGAAGTCTCCTCGTTCAGCGCAAGTCTTCTGTCAAACATATAACATAATTAGGCCCGCAGAAAATTTTTTATTTACTTAGTTGTATATCCGTTTGATTATTGATGTAAACGTTTACGTGTCGTATCTAAAAGCGCATGTTAAACGCGTGTCAACGCGCTGCTTTGTTCTTTCAAAAGTGCATGAGAGGTTGCGCGTCTTTCGTTGCTACGCAATCATGAGACGCGCTTTCTGTGACAGCGAGAATAAGGAATACGTGATCAGATTTTTCATCTGCACCTCATGTCAATCATATCATTGTCACAATGCGATCAGCTGGTCGGGACACGGAGGAGCTGTAACCCGGGCTTACTCAGCTGTTACTCAGCTGCGGAGGGGTTCGTTAGTAAAGTCACAGCTTACATTGACAACACAAGCAAAGATTAGGAGAAACATGCAAAAGATCAAAGATGGCTAGGTATGCAACTCACTAATCTCAAAATGAGTGTATAATAAGTATATCATCATGTTGCTTGCTATGCAGTTACACATAGAGCAGTAATATTATTTTTATACAGAGATGGTACATAGCCAATTCAATACTGTGAGTTAAACAATCCAAAATAAATCAAAACAGAACATTTTTGGTGTCAAAAATGTAGGCTAATTGTTGATAAATGTATTCAGGAATTGAATTTGTTAGTTCAAGGTTTTAGTAGAAAAAGTTTAAGAAAAGGTTAAGAAAAGAGTTACCTTCTGTTATAAAATAATGTAAAAAATAACTTTGCAGTAGTATTTTATTTATTATTTTTCATTTTATATATATTTTTTTTATGTTATATTTTAATAAAAAGTGTTTAAAAAAGTGTAAACAAATTGTAAAAAAAGTTTATAGTAATAAACAACCTGCAGTTTAATGTTTGCATTTTCCCCTTACTGAACCGAAAATGAACCGAACCGTGGCTTCAAAACCGGGGTTCGCACCGAACCGTGATTTTTGCGTACCGTTACACCCCTATTCAATATACTTCTGTAGTTACATCATGTACTAAGACTGACAGAAAATAGCGATTTTCTAGGCAGATATGGTTAGCACTATCAGAAAATAATCCCCTGCCATTGAAAGTAACCAAGGGGACTATTTTCCGGTAGTGCGTAATATCACTACGCCTGCTGCAGACATGTTACTTCAGCAAAGTCACTGATTATTAAGACAGTTTGAAATTATAGTTCCTAGCCATAGCCATATATGCCTAGAAAATCACAACTTTTAATTTTTCGTCGGTCTTAGTACACGATGAAACTACAGAAGGGTCTAGATTTAAATAGGAAAAATATCGAAACTCTTTGGGGTTTTTTTGCGCGATGCTAATGGTCTAATCAGATTCAATGGATTGTGCTAAGCTATGCTAAAAGTGGTAACGCCAGACCCGGAGATCAGCTGAATGCATTTCAAAACGGTAAGAATCAAATGTTTAACTCTAGGGGAGCTGGAAATTTCACAGTTGTTAGCTGAACTAAAGCTTACATCATTTAAGTAACATCAGCTTACACAAATGTACGTTGTCTTATGAATGCATTGTAGAAATCATATCAAAGTCACGTTTCAACGTCACAATATCTTGATCTTGACAGTATTTATCAGATGCACCTATATTAGAGGTGCTTTACTTTTACTATTGGTCCTACTTGCAGACCGTCATGTGTTTTTTAAAGCAATTGGACTAATGATTTTCATCTAGTGGGTTAAACATTTCATTACACTTGTACTGAAGCAAAGACACCCAGCAAGCAATAGCCTTCATTTCATCGTCTAGGTCTGGCTATGAATAATCCACTTTTAGCCAAAATAACCTTGAATTTGGTTACATGGTTAGACGGCAAAATTTTCACTGACGGCCCAAATTTTGCCTTCGAGACATCTGGGTTGTGTTTGGACGGCGATTAAACGTCTTTTAAAGCAAAATTGCTTGCTGGGCAGAAAGCATCATATAATGGTAAAATCCATTTTTTTACAATCCTACAGTTTTTACAATTTCTCTGCATAGCCTTTAAAATAATTTTTGAGTATAAATCACGTATGCTGCTGTTTAGACAGAAATGCATAAATGAGTTTTTCCATAAGTGGAATTCTCACTTGTGGTTCTGCCCCATTGGGCAAATAGCTTCACCCTCTCAACAAATCAGGGGCTTATAATGGAGCAGTTATTATTTAATGTGCCTGAGGGGTTATTTCTGATTGGCCCTCTTTGTTATGTTAATTACGGTTTGATTGGCCTCTTGGGACCCAGATCTGTCGTTCGGCATCAGCCTATAACAGCAAAGTATGATATTACATCAAGACATATGTATTCGATCCTTCGTTATGGCCTAGTGAGCTTATATCCTGAAAGTCGCTTTAACACTTGATTTGGGGTGTTAGATGCTTTGCACCGTATTGATTTTGGTTTTGAAAGGAGATCATGGAGCCATATATCTGTACACTCACTGAAGTGAATATTGATTCAGTAGGTTATTTACTGTGCGCTGTCTGTAAATAAAACATTCATTAAGCTCTTAAAGAGAGCTCGGTTTGCATGCACATCAGTGAAATATTCATATGCTGCCCCAGAGGGAATAATTGTGCTCTTTAAAAAATAAATGGCACAGTCAGCGATATTTAACAGCAAATTAGCAATGCATTGGGTCTTGCTGCTATGTCTGGAATTTACCAGTGCTTGTGCTTACTGCAATTAAAGTAAACTGCCATCGAAACTTCTTAAATAAAGGGAAGCCTTGTTAGAAACTTCACATAGTACATAACTACAGCAGACCTAATGGATAATAGATTTACAGCAATATTGTAGTAGTTATAGTAAGTAGATATGCAGTGGCACCCATTCATACTGCACCAGTACGGTCACGCACCTGCTACTGGTGGAGAGAAGTCATGGATTGAGATTAATCCATGTGTTGACATAATCCCTACCAACAGTGTTATTTTTTCTGTATTTAATATGGATTCAACCTCATACTCATGCAAACTTTCCCTTTAAAGTGTAAAGGCGGCTGTGGATGGTTAAAAACACAGAATGAGCATTATACTCAGGAAGCTACAGTATGGAGGATTTGTGCCAGTTGCTGGTTCTCAAAGAGAAAGCAGATCAGAAGGCCACAATGCGTGTGCACACGTGCATGTGCATGCATTGTATTGTGGGATGCAAGTTTGATGTGATTGATTTCAGATGTGCTAGCATGACTTATGCTCGTAAATTGTTTCATAATGGCAAACTAGAGATTGCGTGGTTGTGTAAATGATCTGAATATAGACATTATTAGGACAGGATTAGGTTTCTCAGTGAATGATGGGATGCAAACAGTATTTGTCTGCAAAAAACACAAATTCAAAAAAAGTCGGTCTCTCGCATGGACCTATTGTGGCTCATTGACCTCTTTGATCTCAAATGTGTGTGGGGCTTTGCTAGGTGATTCCCTCCTTGTCGTGGGGAATCCCATGCCTGTCTTTCTCCGAGCCTCTTCACCTTTTTCTCACTTGGCTTACGGATTCCCTGAACCCAACAGACTTTAAAGAAACAGTTAAAAGCCCCTCGATTTAGAAAGACTGAAGCTATAGATTAGGAAACTTTACTCAGATTTCTAGATCAAAAGCCAAAAGATCAGTGAATCCTTCAGCAGGCAGGTTATTTTTAGGAAAACAGTCGAGTCGATAGATCAAACACAGGGGCTCAGTTGTACTAATGTGATCTATATGGGGGTCTGTTGTGACACATTAGTGCCAGAAGGGTTGGGCACCATGTTGAAAGACCGTATGTTCACACAATTGGCCAGTACAAAACTGAGCTCCGGGTCTCTTTTTATACCTGCTGTAAGCAACTTCTGTGGGCACATTCTAGGGTTGTGCCGAAAGACGATAGTATAGTGTATCGACGATCGCCAAACATATCGTTATTAGCGGGCTTTCGTGACGATAGTTGGCAATAGTTATTATTATCATCATTGTTTCACATTAACATGCGCATTGCGTGCTTTTCTTAGCATGAGAGGGTTTGTGGGCTTCACTTTTTGCGTGAGAGAGCTTGAAACACATCAGGATTCCTTCCCGCACGCACCTGGACTTAATGCGCGCATCTTAGACTCTTGCTCGGACTTGAACGCTTGCGCCATGGACTCCTAGCACGTGAACTTGTAAAGCTCAAGACTTGCACATGAGCTTGTAATACGCAAAGCTCCACCATTCCCTTGCACTAAAGAGGATGTTAGGCTCGTAGGGGTTTTAAACCAGCAAGTGTGTTGTTCCCACTCCCTGGCACGACAGAAATTTCAAAGCAAATGAGCTTAAAGAAGGGCTCGGATTAATGGCATCAGTTTTAAGAAGGTTGCGGTCATAACAGTGTTGCCCTTAGAGTAAGTCAACTTCTTTTTGTCCCACAATCAAGTGTCATAAATGAGTAAAAAATGAACAATCGTGTATCAGCAATCTCACAGGCTGACAATAAGACGATTTCAAAATAGGGCATATTACCCAAAACTAGCACACTCACACCGTCCAAACCAAAGCGTGATTGTCCCCCCTCCCTACTCCACCTGAGCCCAAGTGAACCGCACTCGAGCCCACCAAACCTACAAAGCGATCACACTAGTCAAACGAACCATGCTTTGGGGGTCAAAGCACACAGGCTCAGTTTGGTTTGAATAGTGTGAGTGCGCACTTAAGGATGCGCCCAGGTTTGTTTGACCCTCAAAGCCTGGTTTGTTTGACTAGTGTGCGCCTGGGCACAGTTTGGTTAATTGGGCCCTGCCCGGCTTCCATAGGTGGGCTTGAGCGCGGTTCACTTGGGCTCAGGTAATAAGAGTGCTTTACTTCCTGTTTTCTTCAAAACAATCGCGTCCTAATGAAGAAAGCACGCCTAGGCTCGGATTGCTCAAAATACAGTGTAAGTGCCTGCTTCTGGGAGAGTAGGGAGGGGGGACCATCACGGTGGGGGACCATCACGGTGGGGCACGGTTTGGTTAGCCTTAGGGGGCGTGCACACCAAAGCTTTTACACCCGCGTCCGGCGCATGTTTTCAGTTGTTTCCAATAGAAGCTCTGCGTTTTTCAAATAAGCTAGCGGCTGGCGGTTTTCTTCCGCACTGAAAACCGTCACTCAGCCTTTTTCCGCGCTCGGTGCTGAGCGTCGAGAGTTGAAAGATATTCGACTTTGGGTGAAAAGTTCCGCTCGTCAATGTCAGTTCTCACACGGCCGTCCAATCACAGTGGAGGAGGGGCGGGACAAGTATCACTACAACCAACCGGCTCACAGCTCAAGTATCACAACTACCAAAGCGCTCGGCTGAAGAAAGCTGGCGTTCACCTGAAAAAAACGCTGGCAATCGGTGTCCTCCAGGCATTTCAGTCACGTTTAAAGGTTTTGGTGTGCACAACCCCTTAGTGTGAGTGCGCCCTAAGAGCATCTATGTATTTTAGTAATGTGGCCTTTGACGGTACTTTAACCATCCTGTGGTCTGATCCCAAGCAGACAGTACTAACTACACTTTTAGAAATAAATAGGTACGATAGCTGTCACTGGGGCGGTGCCCTTCTAAAAAGTACACATTGAGTGCATATTGGGGCAGTAAGGGTTTAGATTAATTCAAGACTAGGCCTTAGTTATATTAGGACATTTACTTTTACAGTAGTTTTTACAGGCAAACCTTACAAAAAACATTAAAGGTGTGCATCTTGAGACAAAACAACAGCACTAATCTATGTAAAGATATGTTAATGCAAGATAATTTTAAATGAAGGCAGCTCAAACATGCATTTTAGTCTGGGACTAGGATAATCCCTGTCTAGGAAACCGCCCCATAGAGTGCATATAGGTTCCTTAAAGCTACATATTGGTACCAAATGTATACATATCAGGCACAGATGATGTAAAACAAAACACCCAATGCTCAGTTAAAACAGCTGCTTGACAAATTATGAGCATTCAGCTCAGAGATGATGAGATTACAATTCATTGTACCTGGGAGCAGTGTTCAACAAACTGTGCTTTATCTACATCCAGTATGAAGGAATCTATGTGTTCATGAAAATAGACACCTTCCTTCGAAATCCGATCACTGTCTGCAACTGGATGCTTTTTGAGATGGATGTTTACAGCAGGCACAAACAAGGCCTAAACTCGTGTCCCCACATGACCCTTTCTATTCAAATGATATAAACATAGATAAAGCTTTTTTCTTATCACAGTTCAGCTATAGAGGAAGTTTGTGTTTACTTAAGTTTCTGGCTTTTGCATTTGTCCTTATGTTTTGAGCATCACACAGCAAGAATGAAAACAGCTGGAGATGTAATTTATCTCTGCTGGGGCCGAAACAGAAGCTCATCAGCTTTGTTAACCTCTCAGACAGACTGACGTTAAGACCGCCGACCACGCTCGTCTGGTTAACATGGACACAACGCACATCCGGGAGTAAAACCACTGTGAGATGGTAACCGTTCATCTGCTTAAGTGTGCCTTTTTTTAATAACTTCTTGGTTTGTACAGGAATGGTACACATCTGAATTCGAAGCCCACAAATTCTGCTCCCTTTCAAACACACACAGACAGACAGACACACACAAGTCATCACCCCATAAAAACAATGTGGTTTCAGGCATCTTTACTCTTGTTATTTGAAACTCAAATATTCGGCTGTGGTTTCCAGACGTGGGTTTGCAGAGGGCGCGTAGGCCCAGGCATTAATATCGCATCATATCTGTTTCACATACGTGGGCTTTAGTTATCTTTCTCAGACAAATCATGTGAGGCTTTGCTTTCGATCCCCTCCGAGGAATCTGACAAGATATTCTGCGCCTTACTCATCTGATTATTCAGCCATTTTGAAGGAAAAATCTATGATATGTTGTTTGTGCCAACCTACTTCAACACATTTGGGGGAGAAGATTAAGAAAATGTAACTTGGGGCACATGATGAACTTGTGTTAACCTTTCTGTTCATCGAAAGACTTCAACAGGGACTTTATTTAAAATAGTTTAGGATGTCCCAGATAAGGGCTTTAGATGGAGACGGTTGAAAGGAGATTTTCTCTCCAGGTGTGGAAACAATAGCTTGCGTCTGAAGGGCATGGATGGATGGACGCAGCGGGGGGGATCCGTGATCTTAGTGAAGCTGTGCTAGAGGACAGAGAGAGGCCTTAATAATAAGGCCAGCGTACAGGTCACAATGAGCGTGGGGGGGTACAGGGGATGGGGTGAATAGGGTGCAAACACAGAATGAGACCAGCAGGATGTGACTGCAAGTTTAATAAGGTTTTGTGTCTGTGGTTCACTTAACTTTACTTACGGGACTACATTGTCCCCAAAAGGCAGCTAAAATTGGGAAAATCTCCATTGCAAATGTTGGGAAGATTTATAAATAAAGTTGATGACGCTTTATTTATTCCAAAAAATAATTGACCGATATAATCCTACTAGTTATAATGCTAGTGTAATATGTAAATCTCATTTCTTCAGCATTGTCAGAAATGGTCCCAAGCTGTCACTGGGGCAGTACCCTTTAAAAGGTCCTAATATGTACCATTAGGTACAGATATGTATACATTTGGTACCAATATGTACCTTTGAGGTACTTATATTCACTCTTTAGTTCCACTATGTACCTCTGAGGTACTATTATAAACTCTTTAGGTGAAAATCGGGTTCTTGTTCAAAATTTGGTGTTTTTGATGAAACCTACACATATTTGAGAGGTGATAAAAACAGAACACATGAAGGTAGGATGAAACGGATTTTTTTGGTCTGTTCTTTTATTTCATATACTGTATTGTATGTTTATATATTTAAAAAGGAGCATTTTCTGGAAGGCATTAAACTTTTGTGAAAATCATGAAAAATGCTGGCGGCGAAAGATTAAATATTAACTGCCAGGTAAACCTTGCAAAAGATTTAATTTAAATAATCACAACAATGTGTAAAAAAAATTTCTTGAACAAACAAAAAAAGTATGAGAATTAAATGTCAAAGCAACAAAACAGACAATTAATCGTCATAATCGCCAAAGCCCTAAAACAGGCAATTAATCATCATATTCGTCACAATTTATTAGACAATTAACCATCAGCCAAATTTCATAATCATGACAGCTAGGGTGGGCGATAAACCGGTACACATGATTAACCGGTAGAAATTTGGCAACCGGTAGAGATTGTCTCTATCGAGGTTACACACCCACGTCACGCTTCTGTGCGTGTGGTCACAAAAACGTAAGGTTTGTACACGTATTTAAGCACCACAGTTTTAAAACAAGTTATTTTAAGCCATTGAAACACAAACAATTGATCTTATGCGTGCGCTCTTTCTGTTTGTGAGGAGCGCGCAAGTCGCGCAACCGCTGCTCATTAAGCTCATGAGCATTTTTGCCGCTTTATTGGCCTTAAATACATATATGCGTCAAAATTCCCGTCTTTGCAATATCCTCATAAACACGACCAGTTAGGGCTTAAGAGAAAGTCAACAGCTAAAACAGAAAACGCATGTGTAATAGGGGTGGCACGGTTCACAAAACCCTCGGTTCGGTTCGTATCACGGTTCTATGGTCACGGTTCTCGGTTCAGTACGGTTCTTGTTGTTATTTTTTCTTTAAATTTTTAACACTCCAGAAATGTATTATCTTATTAATGTATTAATTATTCATAATTTAGGATACAGTATTAAAAAAATTATATCGTGTAATTATGCACAAACTGAATTTGACTTTAAGCACATTATTGGGACCATCTCTGAGGAAAGCCAGGTGAGATTTTGATAGAGCAAGAGGGAAGACATTGATGATTTCAACATGCTTTTCCTTTATTTGGCAAAAAAGAGAATGTGTATTGCCATCTACATAAACTTTATGTGCATTTTTAGCACACAAAGATAACTTGCATTTATTAAAATGCCAACTTCAGTGTAGCTCTTAGATTTATCACCGAGAGGCTGCTTTAATACTGAGAGTTTATGTGGACGAGAGAGAAACATAACCTTTACACCTGTAATATTTAAATCCGTCTTTTTTGTCCATTTTTGACCACTTCTGTCCTGATTACTTTGAGGGGCAATTTATGAAATAAGATTGCGCAACTTTCACACGCTAGCAAAATGAAACTACGCGGAAATCAGCCGCTTTAATTTTATCAATTAAAGGCTAAAAATAGCGCTAAAGACGTAAAACAGTGTTCAGTACCTCAGATTAGACAAATGGTCGGAGAGAAGGTGGTCTCCTGTGGCTGTTCGAGCACATTCAACCCATAGACTGCAGTTCTATCTATTGTTTTATTTCCGCTGTCATCATAGGTAACATGAAATAAAAATATGTTTCGACACACCAAACTTATACGACGCTGGCGCATCCTCCAACTGCGAGCAGACTTCCTTTTCTCTCCCACTTGCCATTTCTACACGTAACATAACCTGCAGTATTTATACTCCAAACCAGTCACCTCTTCTTTCGCGCGAAAGGGAAACACGCTATCTGAGGTCACATACAGGGTATGAGACTACATGAACCGTTGAACCGTGTGGCACACACGCGTTCCGAACCGAGACAAGCGAACCGAACGGTTCGGATTTTTTTCATGTACCGTGCCACCCCTAATGTGTAACAGTATATTGCATCCGGTCTTAAAGGGGAAGTTACCTAATTTTGCTTCTGTCTGTCACTCATGTTTATGATATCTCTCGGCTCTTAACTAAATCACTTTTTTACGTTAAATAAAAAAAAATATATACATACATACTATGGATGCACCGATACCGATACTGGTATCGGGTATCGGCCTCGACACCACATTTTCTAAAGTACTTGTACTCGTTAAAAGTCCCCCGATACCTGGAATCGCCACGGTCTGAGAAATGTCTATGTTTGAGCGACGTGTAAGGGGTTAATGCTACCATGATACATATCGTTGATATAAAATTAATCCTATCGTGATAGAAGATTTTGGTCATATCGCCCACCCCTAGTGACAGCCCTATTCCCTAGTATGCGAATTGGGAGGCATGATGTCACGGTGATCCGTGTCATGTTTTGTGTCTGTTCTATATTGTCATCACCTGGACACTTGTTAATTATCACATCATTCATTCCACCTGTGTGTCATTAGTCTTTGTGTATTTATACCAGTGTTTCTGTCACACTCATCGCCGGATCATTGTCATTGCTTACCATGTCTGTTTCCTGTGTTACTTGTTCTGGATGTTACTATGTTTTTGCTACCCTGTTACTCCTCGTGTTTTTGTTTCCCCATTTTATTATTAAATGTTATTTATATTTTGAACTCTGCATTTGCGTCCTGACTCCCGTCCCGTGTCGTGACACATGAAGGCTGTTGCGCATTGTATTATATGTATTGCATACAGATGTACAGTGGCTTGCAATGCATTTGCTACATTTTTGTTTCTGGCTTTAACCTCACTGAAATTCGTTAATTCTAAGGATGTTAAGCCATTTTTTTAGATATTTATTAAGAAAACCACAAACCTCTGAGGCGCATGCACAAACACGCCATGAGTCTTGAGGGTGACCCATCTGGGATGTTGTTGACACAGCTAGACCCCCCTTCCCAGCGGTAGCTGTGCCACTGACCTCATACTGCACAGGGGAGGGAGACGAGTGATGGGGTTGTTGTGTAGCTGCTTCACCCCTGAACCCTCACCAAAGTCTCTCTACTTCACCAAGGATGTGGAAATCCCATAATAACCTGTCTCCACTGCACCCCACCAATCCAGCTCCCTGCTTCCCAGATGTTTCCAATTAAAAAAGAGGCCTTTCTGTCCGGCCCTATTTTCTGCATGCTGAGAGAAAAAGAGAGGAAGAGAAATAAAGAAAGAAAGCGGAGGTTGAAGAGAGAGAGAGAGGGTAAGGGACAGAAAAATGGCTTTCTTCTAATACAAAAAGGCCATTGAGGGCAGAGGATGACATTTGAAAAGTCATGGTGACTGGACGTTATCATAGCTATCAGAGGAATGAGATGATGAATGATATCGGTCATGTACTGTATGAGTCAAACAAGTGTTTTTAGATTAAATCAAGGCCTTTTCTGTCTCGGTGCGTGTGCTGAGAAAGCAGTGCTTTTCAGATATAATTATAAGACACAATAGACACATGCTCTGTATTTTGTTTCAATTGGTGTTGTGGTAGTTCTGTGTCTGCCATTCGAAACCTCATTGTTGCCACAATAGAGACACCCGGAAAGTTAGGAGAGGAAGGAATTTTAAGGGAATAGTTTATCCAAAAATGAGAATTGTGTAGTTCTTGAACACATCACTTATATGATACTCCAATACTCCCTTGGCTTTAAAAGACATAAAACACTTTGGATTACATTTATAATTATTTTATGTGGCATTTTTGTCATTTTTATGGCTTAGCACCACCTATGCCCATTTATCATTTCATGTTTCACAAAAAAATTAGTTTGTAAGAACTCAAGGATAAGTCTTAATACTTTATTGTTAACATTTCATTTTAAGGTGGAATTTTTATGACATTCACTCTTAAAGGTTTTATTGGATAAAGCAGACATACATATTAATGCTTTATCATAATTCTGCAAAGACGATTCATTTTATGTGTTATGGAGCAAATTAATGGGCCATGTTTTATCTCTTTATATCCACCAAATTGCTTTTGAGAGTCACAAAAAGTAATAACTTGTTATAGACTGGATATCAGGTGGGTGTCATAGTATAGATTATGGGATTTTTGTAAAGCCATACTATAGCATTTAGGGCCCTATCTTGCACCCAGCGCAATTGACTTCGCCAGTGACACATGTATCATTCGTATTTTGCACCGGCGCACAGCGGGTTTTTCCCTCCACAGACGCACGTCGGCAAACTAGTGAATGAACTTGCGCTCCCTGGGCGGTTCAGCGCAAAAAAGGAGGCGTGTTCGTGTTGTGGCTATTTCCTCCCATGCCTGTTTAACCGACGCTGATTTGGGCGGGTTTCTCCCATCCCCATACAAAACAACTTCTCTGCCTTTGACTTTTTTTTAAAAGAACGCCTGGTAAATCCGTCATAATAATAGCAACCCGCCATGGAACTTGCGCACTTGCATTTAAAGGGAATGTTGGATGACGTTCTGATTGGTTTATTTGACATACGCCCAAACCACACCTATGAATAATGAACCTACTTCAGACCAACCCCTTATTGATTTGCGCCTGGCGCAAGAGTTATTTCTCCCGCCGGGAAAATAGCAACAGCGCCCAAGATCCGCCCACAAAGTCACTTTCGCTTTGCGCTTCGCACTTGCGTTTCAGATCGTTAAAATAGGGCTCTTTATTTCAGATCAAAGCATCGGGACGGTCATCAGGGCCTGTACACACTCTAAAAAAGATTTGTTGGTTCAATTTTGAGTTAATTTCATGTAAAACATATGTTAACTTAGTAAAAATGTTGAGTTAACTACTATATTTTAAAGGTGCCAAAGAATCAGTGGGGGTCCGTGCATTTCACACTTAGGCCTTCAGTGGTGTAGCAGTCAAATTTTACTTTTAAAAAGAGACATTACTATTAAAAAAAGACACTACAAAATGAGAAGCAGTGAACATTCAGGGCTCCAGACTAACTTTTTTCACTAGGAGCACAGTGGCCCCCAACTGAAAACTTTAGGGGCGCAACCAGAAAATTTAGGGGCACATACCCTAAATCAACATGCTAACCAAATATTCACATTTCTACTAAGTAATAGACTGGATTACTAATAAATACTTTGATGATAGATGCAGAAAGTACAATGTGAAAAAAAGTGATATTTACAAAATGTACATTTTACAAATATTATTTGCTTACTAAATAAAATGCATTAAACTCAATCACCACATTAGTCTGTGGATTATTTATAAACAAAATCCATCCTCCTTTCCTCAAGAAGAGTTCGATCACTCTGTTGTTTTGGTTAACAATAAATCTTTTTCTATCACCATAAAGTCTAATGCTGAAAGTCGAGACTGTCCAGTAGTATTTCTGACATAAGTTTTAATTCATTGTAGGGCTGAGAATGTCCGTTTGACCGTAGCAGTGGACACAGGAGTAGTCACCTCCATGTCACATACTCTCACTCAGACTTTTATGCTGAAAGAAAAGGGTTGGTCCTTTTTTTTAATGAGTAATGGGATTTTGGTATTTAGTATTTTGGGCGTAATGTGCAATAAACCAATGAGAGTCTCAGCTCTCATCCCCTTTAAAAGCGAGTTGCGCTGGCGCTATGTCTAGTCCCTATTTAGATGACGGACTTTGCAAACTGAAAAAATAAGCGGGGAAGAAGACCACCAGTTTTAGATTAATGTTAAATAATTGTGTTGTTTTTCACTTGTATTGAAATTTTTGTTTTTTTATTAAAACCTTTAAAACCCGTTTTCTTTTAGTCATGGAAGTAAAAAAGCTGGCTTTTAATTGCTTTAAATGTATGGCTATCCAATATCATCAAAAAATAATTTACAAGTATGTAAGAAAAGGTTTGTACTGTAAAAATACTTTATTTGTAACAAACAGGAGATAAAGAATTTACAAACGGCTCTCCGCACGTTTCAGCACTTGGACAGCGTCAGTTTTTTTTAAGCATTACTTAAAAATGTTTCTCATCTTACCATATCCACAGGTACAGAGTCATCATATACAATAAATCTGTGAGGTAGCATTTAAAAAAACATTTAAAAACAGATGCATTTGTTTAATTAGTCCTCATTTATGTCCAAGAGACTTAATGATGTTAATAATCTTTTACATTCAATCCTTTAATCTTTCATATTTAAAAGCATTTTTGTGCTGCTGCGCATTCATGTATGTGATAAGCAAATGTGCGTTGCCGTCCCAGGCGCATATTACTAATGCGCTCTTTTAAATAAGAAAAAACATATTGCGCCATTGACTTTAGACTTTAGAGCAGGTTTTTGTTAGTCAATGGCGTAGTCTATTTTAGTTGCCTCAAAATAGCAACGTGCCAACAATGCGCCCGAACACACCTCGTTTTCAGACCAGAACGCCCATGGGCGCAAAAGGGGGCGCAAATGCATTTGCTATTTAAACAACGTGGCGCTAAACGTGAAAATGATAATTGCGCAGGGTGGAAACTAGCAAAAGACACTTGCGTTGCGCCGGGTGTAAGATAGAGCCCATGATGTCAGGCGCTGGCTGATTGGATAAATGCTCTATCATAAATATATACTACTGGAAGCAGCGCAACCAAGAGAAAAGCTATGAAATAAAGATAATAGACTATGGGATTTATTTAATACACATTCATGGTAAAATATATAAAAAATATAAATCAGTAATTCAGATAGTATTTAGGCCATCAGAGAAGGCTTTGCTGGCGCCGATGGCCCACAACTGCAAAGAATGCATTAAAATAATATGGGCTCTATCTTGCACCCAGCGCAATTGACTTTGTCAGTGACACATGTATCATTCGTATTTTGCACTGGCGCACAGCGGGGTTTTTCCCTCCACAGACGCACGTCAGCAAACTAGGGAATGAACTTGTGCTCCCTGGGCGGTTCAGCGCAAAAAGAGGCGTGTTGCGGCGCAAACCATCTCTTATGCTATTTTGCAGTTTCAAAAAACAATTGCGCTACTAACCAAAAAAAAACTAGTCTAAAGTCAGTGGCGCGTTGCGCGTTGTTCAATATGCTATTTTAAGGGCGCATGCTTGACCATAATGTATAACGTGCACAACGCGCATACACTTTGCATCTAATCTACACAGATGCAGCAGTTATTTTTGCAAATCATAAATTGTTACACTTAAAAATATTAATTCACGAGATAAGGGAAATCATTGTGGTGAGCATTGTGGTGATAGTTTTTATTTATTGTGTGGCTGCGTTAAAAAATTATCATGCAAATAACGATTAAAATATTTTCATAAGTTTATTGTGTGGCTGTATTACGTTTATTTTATGTAAATAATAATTCAAATGTTTTCACAAGAAAACTTAATGTATGTGAACTTGATTTGTAAGAGTACTTTGGGGTTGGACCTTGCTTGCGTTTCTTGGGTCCGATTTCAAAGCCCCCAAACCCTTTCAGCGGTGAGGGTGGATGCAGCGATGTCCTCTGCTGGCGTCAGGTCATGTGTAGGCAGATCCACCTCCCGTTACGCGGCGTGCCCGATTTATGCTGGCAAGCTTGAGATTTACAAGAACGTCGGTCTCCTCGGCTGTGAACCGCTCCTGGCGTGCGCCTGGTAAATCCGTCATAATAATAGCAACCCGCCATGGAACTTGCGCCCTTGCGTTTAAAGGGAATGTTGGATAGCGTTCTGATTGGTTTATTTGACGTTACGCCCAAACCACACCTATGAATAATGAACCTACTTCAGATCAACCCCTTATTGATTTGCGCCCGGCGCATGAGTTATTTCTCATGTCGGGAAAATAGCAACAGCGCCCAAGATCCGCCCACAAACTCACTTGCGCGTTGCGCTTCGCACTTGCGTTTCAGATCGTTAAAATAGGGCCCAATATGTTAAATTGTTCTCTGATATTTACATAGAAGGAATATGTCTTTATTAAGTGCAAAAATTACCCATAGACGTTTCTACATGTCCATTTTACAACCCTAGGATTTCCCTTTAGAATGAAATGGTATATTATTAACTTGTTTGAAAGGGTCATGAATAATAATGTTCAGCTCTGCTTTGATTGGCTTTGAGCCTGTATCGGACAAAGATACAGATTTTGAGGAATAATCAATTGTTTGGAGATTCTTAATGAATCTTGATCTTGTAATATCTATTTACAGTCACTACAGAATAACAATGGAGACCAATGACTCAATGAGTGTCTCCTGTCACGAGCAGATCTGCAGAAAAAGTTTACACAAATATAATCAGTAAAGATTAGACAAAATTCTAACTGGTCCTGAACAACTTTTTACTGTTGCTAATAGGGGTGGGCCAATCCAATACTTTGGATCGGATATCGGGTCGATCCGGACCTTTTTTGCTGGATCGGGTATCGGAAAAATGGGGCCGATCCAAATCCGATACTGTGCTTTACTTGTGGTTGTTACTGTCATGCTACAGAAAAGTCAAACTACTATAAAAGCACCATAAATGTTATTATACACTATATTCAAAATCTTCCTAATATATTCAACAGCCTTATGCGAAAAACAAATACATATATGAAGATATTTAAGGTCACAAAAACTGAATGGTTTGGTGCTCGCCGAGTTAATACACTGGAGTAGCGTGAATTAAATATGTCATAAATGGATCAAGAAAAATACTAGTATTGGATCGTGATCGGTATCGGTCGATACTCAGAATACAGGTATCGAAATCGTATCGGTAATGGAAAAAGTGGATCGGCCCAGCCCTAGTTGCTAACCTCATTTATACTGTATGTTTATTCAAAGACCATGGCTTTATTAGATTACAGTCGTTTCAGTGACATGCAATAAAAGGTTAAAAAAATTGCATGTTAATCCAGCCTTTGTTTCACATTGCCTAAAGCACTTGAGCTCAACGTGTTTGTTTTTTGGCAGCTTGGGCGCTGGTGGATCTGAGGATGGAGGACACCGTAGAGGTTTACACGTATGAGTCTGCAGAGATTCCCTGTCTGTACTCCTTCACCGAGAATCCCAGTATGGTGATGGTGCAGTGGTTTGTGGTAAGTCCAAAAACCCCATGTTTGCTTAAAGGGACACTCAATTTTTAAAGAAAATAAATATGCAAATTTCCCAGCTCCCCTAGAGTTAAACATCTTATTTTTACTGTTTTGGAATTCATTCAGCCGATCTCCGAGTCTGGCGTTACCACTTTTAGCATAGCTTAGCACAATCCATTGAATCTGATTAGACCATTAGCATCGCGCTCAAAAATAAGAAAAGAGTTTTGATATTTTTTCCTATTTAAAACTTGACTCTTCTGTAGTTATATCATGTACTAAGACCGACAGAAAATTAAAGGTTGTGATTTTCAAGGCTGATATGGCTAGGAACTATACTCTCATTTTGCCGTAATAATCAAGGACTTTACTGCCGTAACATGGCTGCAGGAGGCGCAATGATATTACGTAATATCATTGCGCCTTCTGCAGCCATGTTATTTCAGCAAAGTCCTTGACCCAGAGATCAGCTGAAAGTTACCTTAATCTAATTTTTGAAAGTTTTGAACGTTCATGTGCAGGTACAGTATAGATGAAGGATGCAGGTAAGCTAGGTTTTACAGATAGTCACAATACATTCTGTGTCCCATCATTCTTAGCGGGGGCCTGGAGGTAATCGGGTCAGAATCTCCTACAGCGATCTGACCATGCAGAAGGTAGACGTGAACACAAGCTACAGCGATCGCATCAGCGTCCGTTCCAACAACAATGGAGAATTTCTGACCATTCAGGACATTAAGCTGTCTGATGAGAGAGAGTTCTTCTGCCAGGTCAGTGGACTGGCAGCGGGCAATGGAGAGGGCAAGACTCTCTTAAAGGTTTTCGGTAAGTCAAGTCTTTATACTTGAAAGGTAAACTTATTTCATTGCTAAAAGATAACGTTATTTTGTGTATTTGGTATAATACAATGTGTTCACGTGGTTTATGGTTCAAAAAGACATTATTTTCCACATACCGTACATTTTTGTAGCTCTAGATATCCATATTTTTCTTAAACATTGATTTTGTACAAAACTCATTGATTTTAAAAGCGCTGTGTCCCTGATTGGCCAGCTAATCTGTATGTTGTGATTGGTCTGAATACCTCTGACGTCAGCCGGAAATGTGACGCTCCTTACTATGTTTGAAGGATTCGGTCACAATGCAATGCTAACAGGAGTTAACTTACAGGCTGTGAGTCAAAGCGGGAGGAATTATGATAATGTCGATCTTGTCTACGTCACCAATCACAGGAAGTAAACTGTTGCCTACAATACGTTTGTTTGTTGTAGTCCAAGAAAAGAGATTTACGTTGGAGACGATAACTCGCATCATTGTTTACCGTGGGATTTGTACCTTTTGCATATCGTTAACATGTACTAATACACACTTACACACCAAAGGAAATGAAAAAAAAAGTGAATTGGACGATAGTTGCTCTTTAAAGCAACTGTTCACCAGAAATCTTTGTTCCAGAACTCTTATTGTGTGTTTTTTTTTCTGTTATAATTTCTGTGAGACCATGTATGAGTCCAGATTCATTCAATGTGGTCCGCATTGGCTGTCATATACTGTAGTGACTGAGCACGCCAAGGCAATTTTGTATTTTTGGATGCGCACATTGGCTATATCATTGTCGACAGACGTGGTCACAATGAACTGAAAAAATAATTTAAAAAAAATTATCTTTTGTAATAAAAATTTATTTTCAGATGCTCCTGAGAATCCTGTAATTGAAGGTGTCCTCTCTGGAGTTTATGTATCTAGTGACTCTCCATCAAAAGTAAGTTATACACTCACATTTGTTGTTTTTTTTTTTAATTGAATTTAGCTGCTGTTGTTGTTGTTTAAGCTGACATGTATGTTTTGTTAGATTGCATCTTGTGAGACCAGAGATGGTTTTCCCAAGCCAAATATCACATGGTATCGCGATCATACCCCTCTTTACCCTGCTATTGGCTGTAAGTAATAATAATGTTTCAATGACATTTCTATTATGCAAAATGTTAGTTATGTATATGTGATAAAATTCTTATGCAAATCACATTTAAATTAAGTATAATGTATTTTTGAGGACAATAAAAATTGCAATAATATTATACTATATGTACGGTAATAATTTTTCCACTTTTCTGTGTTTTTTATTAGTCTTTCTTGTATTGCTGCTTTAAAGGGACACTCCACTTTTTTTGAAAATACTCATTTTCCAGCTCCCTTAGAGTTAAACATTTAATTTTACAGTTTTGGAATCCATTCAGCTGATCTTCAGGTTAGGCGGTACCACTTTTAGGATAGCTTAGCATAATCTATTGAATCTGATTAGACCATTAGCATCATGCTCAAAAATAACCAAAGAGTTTGGATATTTTTCCTATTTAAAACTTGACTCTTCTGTAGTTACATTGTGTACTAAGACCGACAGAAAATTAAAAGTTGTGATTTTCTAGGCAGATATGAATAGGAACTATACTCTCATTCTGGCGTAATAATCAAGGACTTTGCTGCCGTACTATGGCTGCAGGAGGCGCAATTATATTACACAGTGCCCGAAAATAGTTGGGCGCTGCTTAATATCATTACATTCAATGATTCGATGGATTGTGCTAAGCTATGCTAAAAGAGGAGCTGGAAAATGAGCATATTTTCAAAAAAAAGTGGAGTTTTCCTTTAAAACAATAATAAACAAACACAAATAAATGTGACTTAAATTTGAAATAATATACATGATCCAAGAGGGAAAACCAGAAGTTGGTTTTACATGGTTTTTGGACAGTTTTTGTTGGTATTAACTGGTCAAGATGATTGAACATCTGGACTACCATACATTGCGACCGGTGGAGTTTTTATTTATGTGTTTATGTGTTTTTTTGTGTGTGGTTATGTTAGTGGTGAACGTGGTAACTTTAGTAACAAGAGAATACAGTGGTCTGTATACGGTGCAGAGTGATCTTCACTATAAGGTGACTAAAGAAGACAAGGACGCACACTTTTCATGTGAGGTCAGCTACTTTGTCCCAGGAGCCGTCGAGACGTCTAAATCCACAGGCATCAATATTACAGTTTTCTGTAAGTCTATTTCTCAATGGATATAAATATCTTCCATATTAATCTTTGTTTAAACCAGCCATTAATCAACAAAATAAGTTTTTATTTGCTGGATAGATGTAATCTCATTGATCCAAAGGTCAGTTTTAAACTACACAGTAAACATAATCTGATTAGCTGTGACTTTGTTGCTTCCAGCATTTTTGTTACTGTAGACAGAAAAATTGCATTATTGTGTTTTGGACATGGACCTAGGATGTAGCAAAGTCTAATTTGGCATCAAAGCAGATTTGCGCTTGTCATGACACAGTTACAAAAGGTTTTGCTTTATCAGCTAAATGACTAAAGCTGAGAATAATATTGGCTTGGCCTGACATGTACGACTGAAGTAAGATTCCATACCCTGGGGTCATTGTATATGTGCATATGCCCTGTAGACCCCACGACAAGAGTTGAGCTGCGGAGGGAATCGCCCGAGGGTTTGGTCAAAGAAGGGGACACAGTAGAGATCCGTTGCCAGGGTGATGGAAACCCCCCAGCAACCATCACTTTCAACCGGGAACAAGTGAGAAAAGCCTCTTTTCTTTTCAAATTTGGATGTGTTTACTTCTGGATGGAAGGCTGTAAAGCAGTGGGAAAAGCAGACATCTGTTCCACATTGTGTCTTATATGTTGGATCTGTAGTGATTTGTAGCTGTTTGTATGGATTTCATATATCTTTATTGGCTGTAATTTATAACATGCTCATAAAGGACTGACCAGATGTCTTACGGTGTATCCTTTGCCTATTTGCAAAAATACCTATTGTAAAATAATTTTTTTTAAAGGGACACTCTACTTATTTTAAAAAATATGCATATTTTCCAGCTCCCCTAGAGTTAAACAATTGAGTTTTACCATTTTGGAATCCATTCAGCTGATCTCTGGGTCTGGCGGTACCACTTTTAGCATAGCTTAGCATAATCCATTGAATCTGATTAGACCATTAGCATCGTGCTTAAAAATAACCAAAGAGTTTAGAATTTCACATTAAAAAAATGACTCTTCTGTAGTTACATTGTGTAATAAGAACAATACAAATTTAAAAGTTGTGATTTTGTAGGCAGATATGGCTAGGAACTATACTCTCATTTTGGCGTAATAATCAAGGACTTTGCTGCCGTACCATGGATGCAGGAGGCGCAATGATATTACGTAGGGCCCGAAAATAGTCCCCTGCTATTGATAAATACAAAGGGGACTATTTTTGGGCGCTGCATAATATTACTATGCCTGCTGCAGCCATGTTATGGCAGCAAAGTCCTTGATTACTACGCTGGAATGAGAGTATAGTTCCTAGCCATATCGGTCAAAAAAAATTTTTATTTTATATTAAACAAAGTAACTACAGAAGAGTCAGGTTTTAAATAAGAAAAATATCGAAACTCTTTGGTTATTTTTTAGCGCAATGCTAATGGTCTAAACAGATTCAATGGATTATGCTAAGCTATGCTAAAAGTGCTAGCGCCAGACCCGGGGATCGTCTGAATGGATTCCAAAACGGTAAAAAGCAAGTGTTTAACTCTAGCGGAGCTGGAAAAGAATCCTATTTTTAAAAAAAAGTGGAGTGTCCCTTTAAGAGTTAAACTTTTAAAACTTAATTTAGTTAAATTTTATGCTATATATAGCCTTTATAGTTAAGGATTACTTCACTTGCATAAAAAAATCCTGATAATTTACACTCCCCCATGTCATCCAAGATGATTATGTCTTTCTTTCTTCGGTCAAAAAAAAGTTTTCTGAGGAAAACATTTCAGGATTTTTCTCCATATAGTGGACTTTAGTGGATTTTAACAGTTTACAGTTTCAATGCATTTTAAAAGGGCTCTAAACGATCCCAACCGAGACATAAGGGTCTTATTTAGCGGAATGATCATCATTACATGTACTTTTAAAACACAATTTCTCATCTTGCACCAGCCGTGTGACACGCCAGCATGACCTTATGCATTACGTAATCACGTCGAAAGGTCACACGTTACATATGAAGAGTTTCGTTGCAAAACTAAATAACTAGATTTTTTTTATTTTTCAGAAATCTCGTTTTTTTTGGTTGTGCATTCCAATAGGCTTTATGCCCAGCTGCACTACTTCCTGAACTTCAGCCAGCTCCTTGTTTCCTGTCTTCCATTATTGGACAAACTGATTAATCCAGGTGTGCCTGACCTCAGTAGTCACAAACAAACTGATTAATCCAGGTGTGCCTGACCTCAGTAGTCACAACAACAATAATCAGACACACATGGATTAATCAGTTTGGCTAATAATGGCAGACAGGAAACAAGGAGCTGGCTGAAGTTCAGGAAGTAGTGCAGCTGGGCATAAAGCCTATTAATATCAATTCAACTGCAGTTGGTTTGTTTTGATTTAAATGTTCATAACTTAAAAAAAAACAGCTAAGTAGCACCATAAAACAAAATAATAACATGATGACATAATAATAAACATTTTTGGACAAAAATGTTAAAAACGGAATTATCTCGTTTTGCAACGAAACTCTTCATATGTAAAACGCACACTTGTGGACCATTTTAAAGAGCACCTATTTCATTGCTAAAAAACAACATTATTTTGTGAATTTGTTATAATACAATGTGTTCGCGTGGTTTATGGTTAAAAAACACATTATTTTCCAGTGACAGTAAATTTTTGTAGCTTTATATTTCACCCTCTTCCTGAAACGCATTGATTTTGTACAAAACTCATCGATTTGAAAAGCTCTATGTGAATTATGATAATGTCGATCTTGTCTACATCACCAATCCCAGGAAGTGAACTGTTGCCTACAATCCGTGTGTTTGTTGTAGTCCAAGGAAAGATATTTACGTTGGAGATGATAACTTCATTGTTTTCTTTGGGGTTTGTACCTTATATCGTTTAAAACTGCATTGAAACTGTAAACTGTTCCGGTCCACTAAATGAGGAAAAATCCTGGAATGTTTTCCCCGAAAAACTTAATTGCTTCTCGACTGAACAAAGAAAAACATAAACATCTTGGATGACATGGGGATAAGTAAATTATCAAAATTTATTTATAAAAGTGAAATATTCCTTTAAAGTGAACCTCAAAATGAGTGTTTCTTAATTTTTTAACATAGACCTCATTCCCTATTCCATCTGTGTCCTACAGTCAGATGTGGAGCTGGTTTCCGATCAGGGCGTCCTAATTCTGAAGGAGGTGTCTCGGTCAGACAGTGGCATGTATGAGTGTCATGCTCTGAATATGGATGCACCGGATCACGAGGAGGTGGGAGAGAGCATCAGGCTCACTGTACACTGTAAGTTATTCAGATTTGCTCAGTTTACTACTTTATTATAGTATCTATATATATTTTCTTTAATTGGTCAGATTTATTCATGTCAAGTTTGTATATTTATTATATGTTTATTTGTTTGCATAGATCTGGACCCTGCTGCGGTGGTGCCCAAAGATTCAGAGATCATGCTGAGAGGAGAAAGTTTGACAGCCACCTGCAATGCCCTGTCATCATTAGAGACCTCTACGGTGTGGTTTAAGGTATTCAGACACACTCATTTAATCTCCCATCATTCACAGTTCGTGCTTTAAGTTTATATCCATCTATTTACTATTGTATATTTGATCGTATGCATCTGTCTTCGTGTACAGGATGGGGTTGAGGTGGAAAGAGGACATGTACTGCAGCTCCACGACGCCACATTCGACACAGCAGGACAGTATGACTGTGAGGTGACTGTACCATTACTCCCGGGCCTACAGACCAGCGGCTTGGTCCATATTATTGTACAGGGTAGGCAGAGAGCACAAGATGTACTTTATGTATTGTGTAGATAGATGTAAAGCACTGTTAATGCACATCTGCTCTCAGGTGGACCTCAGATGAAGGACGCAGAGAGAGACATTGAGCTGACAGAGAAGGTGGGAGGGTGGGTAAATTTAACCTGTGAGGTGAGAGGTCACCCCAAACCCGCCATCACATGGAGCATCTCTGGCAGTCAGGTAATAATCACTGTTTATCTGTTTGTATCTTTTTATCTGTTGTGGGTTTTCGATTGATGTGTTTGTCTTGTATGTGTCATCTTTTTTTTTAGAGTTGGCTTGAGGTTGTTAAAAGAGAGACTGAGGATCTGGTGTACAGCGTTGTGATGCTTAAAGTTAGCACGGACACACTTGCCATCTGCAATTCAACAAATGATTTTGGGTTTGAGACCAAAACTTACAACATAAGGAGCAGTAAGACTCAGTTTTCATCTTTATTTACATTTATATATAATATATAAAAATTTGGGCTGTCTAAAGATTAATCACAATTAATTGCAAAATAAAAGTTTATTTTTGCTTAATATACCGGTATGTGTGTGCACTGTGTGTAATTATTTTGTATATATAAATACAAACACATGCACATATTTTTTTTAAGAGACATTTACATGAATATATATATAATTTTATTTTTTATTATTACATTACAATTTGTACGTGTTAAATATACACAAATAACTTAATAACTTAATTTATACATGTATGTGTGTATTTATATATACATAATAATTACACACACAAATATATTCTGCAAAAACAAACTTTTATTTTTTATGCGATTAATCGTGATTAATCTTTTGATAGCCCTAATAAAACTATAAATACATATATATTCACACATAATCGTTTCTTAAATACATACATGAATATGTGTGTATTTATATATACACATAATAATTACACACAATACACACACACACAAATAAATATATTATGCAAACACAAACTTTTATTTTGTATGCGATTAATCGTGTTTAATCTTTTGACATCGCTAATAAAAATATAAATAAATATATATTCACATGTAATTGTTTCTTAAATACATACATGAATATGTGTGTATTTAAATATACATTATAATTACACACAGTAGGCACACATATATATTATGCAAACACA